>CM064575.1:60172769-60399025 GCA_032716605.1 Paralithodes platypus | reverse complement strand
CCTATAGCCACCAGCGTAAATCGTGGACTTGCTGAACCAGCTAATGCAGGGAAGGAGGACATCAGATACGTCAACACCCTGGGAACGACTTCTACCATGAGGAAGTAATTATGTTTTTCACAGAGATGGCGTTCATCTGAACCCAGGTATAAGCGCAGGCACGTTTTGGGCGTCTGCCGTGAATTATGCGGTAAAGAATTTTTCGGACAAATAACGGGGTTTGATCATGGCACTGATGTTTTGCTAGGCAGTGCAGTTTGTTACATCTCACAAGAACCAGCAGAACACTCGGGAAAATGCGCAGATCAATATTTAAAGTTAAACCATAATTTCCTTTAAGGTATTCTATGCCATAATGCTCGTAACATACCAATAGATTTTTCGGATCTAGAGGAAATTGGTGGTTTTACAGAAAATTATGATTATAATTTGGTATTACAGAATCTTGGTTTTTGGTTAAATAACGAAAAAAAACTGAGATTTTCTTCTCTTCCTCCATGCAGAATATTACACTTCCCGGTTATACAATCTGTTTGAGAAAAATGTCTAATAAATTAAAAATGGAGGGAGGCGTTCTGGTTTTTTTGTATCAAACAAAAGTCTTAATCTCGTCTTAATGTGTAAAATCTCAAAATTGTGAATGTCGATATATTTTATGTACTCTTGAAAAATAATCAGGGAACTAAAATAACACTATCTATCTTTCAAAAGCATTACAGACCTCCAGGCTCAATCAGTGCCAAACTGACCATTGAGAATTTATGAACAAATTTCAGAAATGTGTAACATTCAAGATATCGTAATTCTTGGCGACTTTTGTTAAATTGCACTACGCGAAAAGCGAAACAGCACAAGGAAGCAATATGCCTGCAAGAATTGCCCGGAGATAAGGAGGATTTTGTAGTCCACACTATAAGCGAAAATGTGGCAAAATATACTGTGAAGCTCGGAATGCGAAATATTTATATCTTTAACGAAATTGCAACTGAAAAGATTCTCATAAGGGAAATATTCCCTTGTTTGTTATGGCTGGAAAATAATATACTCGTAGACTGGCAACAATCCCCCCGGCATAAGGCATAAAGAATAACTATTATCCTGGTAACAGTAAGCTTAATCTAGTGCAGTTGTATAGCATTTGTGGCTGCCTTTGTGTGGTAGGGGCTGTCACTAACTAGGCTTTGAATATGCTGCTGAAGAGGCCCTTAAATTATTATATCAACAATGTGAACATGTGCACAACGTACACAAAGCGTTTCACACACACACACAGACACACACCCCACCAACCGACTCGCTCTTTCAAAATAATTTCGTGTATTATACTGTACCACTGTTGGTACATAATTTGTTTTTTAATGCTGATGATTACATTATGTTTAACAAAATCATGTATAAACTGTTATCCATATGCTCTTTTGTGAGGTATGAAATAAAGAAAAAAATGTCTGTCTAAAAAAACACAATTTCAAAAAATATTTCAATAAATCGATTTTTAGGAGTATATGTTGGTTTGTTGGAAGGATACATCAATAATTAAGAAAATCCAAAGTTTGTAATTTGTTATATATGAATTAGAGCCAACAATGATCCTTGAAGATCGACACTCAGTTCAATACAGTAGAAGATAGTACAGTGTTTTTAGTCATCTTGAAAAAGCAAAAATCATACGCACAATTGTTCTAACCCTTGATTTGTTAAAAATAGGACATTCTATGCATTGCTTTGTCAGAAATTTGAATCTTTACCAGTTGACCTTGGACAGATTTGTATATGAAATAGCTCTTGTACTGTTCATATAATAGATGAAACTGTGTTTCCCATTGTCTGGTAAAATAGACACTACTATAAGGTAGCAAATATATACTGTAGTTAATGAGAAATCCCATCTTTTAGGTTAATGGGACATTAATTTTAAATTATCGTTTTGACTTTTTGGATCTTATCTACAAAATATTTATATGAAATTCTGGTTCATCATGTTTTATATGTATGCAAATAAAAGACACTGAGTGTATACTTTATTTTATATACCTGTTTGAATATATGGAATACCACTGACCCTTGACCTTGACCTGAGCCAACGTTGACCGCAATTATGTAAGATTACGTGTCTTGTTTTGCAACGACTTGATTTGATATGAAAAAAGAGTGACTAATGCTGGGATCACACATTTCACCGTATATGCTCACCGACTGCTCCCGTACGAAGGTTTATTAGGTTAGTTGCAACCGATTACGTAAAACCGTAAGGGCATCATCTACGCAAAACGTAAGTTAAATTGTGTACAGTCTGGGGGGTTGGTACGCATGAGGGGAGTAGCCCACAGTGCGGATCGGGGAGAGCTGTACTGGGCGCGGGCTAGGCGCGCGCCGTGTATCTTTTGAAATGCCAAAAATCTACGGTCGTGTGCTCGCGCTCCCGTATGTCAAAAAGTCGGGGGAAATTTTACGGACCGTCCGTGGGCCATCACGGCCGTCTGACGGGAGCCATATATATATTATATATATACAGTATATATATAACCTAATGTATAAAAAAAAAGTGTGGTATTCTGGGAAGCCTAATATGTTCAAAGTTATTGTTGCTATTATGGTTGTTGAACTGATGAAATCTTTATGTACTTTTACCCTAACTTATATATAATCCTATATATATATTACCTAAAATTGTTGTTTTTTTTTTTTTTTTTGTTTTTTTGTTTTTGTAATGAATACACATAATAACAATGGTGTGGCCCAATTCCTGCCCTTTTTTGTAGTTTCCCAGATTCCAACCCAGACCTACGTGGTTCGACAAAGACTGTCTTTGTCTGTGTTTGGGACAGACGGGGTGGTGTGTGCAACAAATTTAAAGAAAAACGGATTGTCCGGGAAACGATCGAGGTAAGTCCATAAAAATCCCAAGACTACGATACGGGCCTCAGCTACGTCAGGTCTTATTTGTGGGGGGGGGGCGTGGCATGGGCGTGGCCTTGTGTTTCCGCAAATCGGGCAGCCCATGAACAACTAACCAGGGGACATGGCTTACGCAAGTCGCAAACAGTGTACGTAGTTCATTACGACTGACTGACGTAACAATGGCCCCGTCACGGTTTACGTCTGTCGGGAAAATGCCAATAATCGTGGCGATACACCGGCGTACAAGGCCGGACTACGGCCCGACAGAAAAAAAACAAAATGGCGAGTTTTACGCTCTGACGTGAGCAAATTATACGGAAATGTGCGATCCCAGCATAAGTTTGTGAAACATGTATCAAGTGATTTTACTTCCTTAAATGGACAGGGCTAGAGCGTTGCCCTTGTTACAGGGAATTTAACTAGTTTTAATAGGACATATTATAAAGAGAAATTGGGGTCTTTGGGTCATGATTGTTTACCCTAATTATTGGAACACTTTTCTAAACAGATTGTATATATTATACCACTGTAAACTATGATATAATTTGAATAACTTGAAAATATGAAATAGTGACCTTCTTTCCTTGATATTGCCCAACGACATTTGAGTAACAATATCTTACTACATTTTTGTGACGGGTGGTCGCACCTTCCAAAGGAAACTTGACTGTGGATATTCTCTGAGGAAACTATTTAACCATCTCAAGCAGAGTTGAAGACCAAAAACTAATATGACTTCCTAAAGCCCATACCTTTTGGAATATTCAGGTAATATGCTGCCAATATGTGTACACATGTAAAACTATTAATACTATTTTGAGTTGGCAGATTTTTTATAAATATTTTAACTTATATAAGTATTGACCTTTGCCTTTGAGTCTTTATGTAAAATGCATAGTTTGGTATTCAAACTCATCAGTTTAGCTTAGGATATATTGGAAGAATAGTTGACTGTTACCTTGAGGCATTTTGTGAAGTTTACGTGAATAGTATATAAACATAATAGATTGTGACCTTTAATTATTTGACCTGGACCTGGTGGAACTTTCAGTTGAATATATTTGGTTGGTCCTTGTGGCCTAGATACTCCAAATTTATATATATATACATATATATATATATACCTGTATATGTATACTTTTTTTTCTATATGGGTGATGGAGACAAAAGGCAGAACTGTCTGTAACGAGTGCCTCCCCTAGTTGAAAGAGACTGACGGCCAAAATCAAGGAACAAAAAAAAAAAACCCGGGTTCGAGCCAAAATGCCTGGACACACGGAGTTGAGGCAATTTCAGTCATAGGATCAGGGGAAGATGTAGTCGGGAGGAGAGTTCCAGAACTCAGCTGTTGAATAGAAGATATGTTTGAGAATATGGTTTCACTCTTGGATTGGAGGATGTTGCACATAGTAGAGATGGGAATTTGTGTTGCAAGATGGCGTGCTACATACCGCTGACGTAGAGGAGGTGGATACACTGAGAGAGCTCTGAGGAAACCCATTGATTATTGTAATAGCGGTTTAGAATAGCGAGAGAGATACAACACTGTGCGGCGAAGAGAGAGAGAGATTGCAAAGTGTCAGTGCAGGTGGACGTTGAAAGGGCTTTCTTTTCTACCGTGTTGGTTGGGGCGTCGGGGGCAATGTGCTGGTTTTGTTAGAGGGGGGGGGATCTTCTGTGTCGGCCACCATATGCTGAACAATATCTCAATATTATGATATTAAGTTTGTATGCAAATGTATAATAAACATTATAATTAAACATTAAAACTAAATAATTTTAACGAATTGACTTAACGTTTGAAATTTGGTTGTACTATTTTATTTAGTCTTACTGCCGATGCAAGGACAGTGTTCCTGCCAGTTGCACAAAACACACACACACGAAGAGCGGAGAGATGAAGAGACGAGAGTTGCTATCATGCAAAACGTGCCAACATCCACAACTTTAAAGGCATCTATAACCATATCACGCCACAATCTCCTAATGTTCCTTCCTTTACCAAGTCCACAATAATACTGCCTCTCTCAGGGCCACAATTTATGCTAGTCATTCCCCGCGGTAATTACAGGAGAGTTTATGTATCCAGTAACCATTTGTAACGCAGCCAGGGATTATATTCTAGTATCATTAGTGTTGTATTATTCACGCAAGATTTAGCGGAGGGCATAATATAGACTAATGAGACTGCCTTCAATGAACTGTCCTGGTAAAAAAACAAATAATAATAATAATAATAATAATAATAATAATAATAATAATAACACAAAATATTAATGATTTCATATTAATAATTAATCGCAAAAATAAAATATAATAACATAATTATTTACTGTGGAAGTTTATATCAGTATTTAGTATTGCTGAATTACTTACCTTTCGTTAGATATGATTATGGATGTTAATTCACAGTCACCAATGCTGAAGTAGTTTTAGCCCTCGGTTCGAAAGTAGTATCTTCTGAAATGCAAGTATACGGTAAATCATCAATATGAATATTTGCTTGAGTATATTATCGAAGATAATAGGATATATTTGCTTCAGTAGATTATCGAAGATAATAGGATATATATTTTTCCAAATGCTAAACACTGCATTTCTACTGAACTGAGCGTCGATTTCTCAAGGATTATTGTTGCTCCAATTCATATAAACAAATTACAAACCATGCATTTTCTTGATTTGAAATATGTTATAGAGTTTTCTTTACTTCATACTTAACAAAAGAGCATGTAGATACATATAATGATTGTTTTAAACATAATGTATTCATATTAAAAACATATAGAAAACCCGAGATTGTTTTAATATTGCATGTGAATCAACACCATTAAGGGGGTACCGTTTGTTTTTTGGCCGATATACTGTATTAATATATTTGTAATGTCGTCGCTAGACCTCCTTCAAGCTTAGAAAAACACCCCCTAGACCCCTTTTCAAGATAAATGTGTACATTTTTCGATATAAAAATGTCTCGGCCGAAGGCCGGTTCCTTCTAAAATTAGATGCTCGCTCGCCAGGAAAAAAATCGACACCTAAAGGGCATGAAAGTTCTTAAACATTGACAACGAAATGGGGCGAAAGGTATTAAAATCGCCATACTAACGGAACGAACGTCTTAAAACCTCAAAACTAATATGGTACCCATGAGGGAGAAGGGGGTGCAGAAAAAGCGAGTACTACCCCCTTAAATTCCGAGTCATAATGCCACTATCGATAATATTCTACCTAACCTAACATATACTGTACTTACACAATAGAGTGTAAGTTATTGTTACCTCTGCCATAACTCTATAATTGATGCACACCGATAAAGAAAATTAATTGGACGAGATACATTTTAACCCTGTGAGTACCAGCGACGTGAGGTATTTGTTGTAGCCATATTTTGGTGATATTATGCAGCTTAGGAAGGATGTGCGGTAGTTAAAAGGGTTGATTGAGATACTGTAGTTTGAAGCCTAAATATTGCTAGAGGCCCTCCCTAAGCTGAATAAAATCGTCTAATAGTTGCCAAAATATAGTGAAAAGGACGTCACCGGTACTGTATGGGTTAACTTGCCATTATTCACACAAGAATTAACCGAGGCTGTCACGCAGACTCATTATAACTGCTGCCTTTACGGAAACTCCATGTATATGATATGAATGCCTGTTTAATTAGTTACTTTCAGTAACTTACTAAGGGATGTGTTTAGTTTGTCATTACCTCCGCCAATGAAACTGGACGGAGGTTATGTTTTTGATTTTGTTGGTTCCTCTGTCTGTCTGTTTGTAAACACTATATCTTCAAAACAATATCAACCGATGTTCACAACAGTTTGTGGGCACGCTTTGTTATAAATTAAAATTCTAAAAATATATAACTTCACTGTTGGCATTTATTCAGTATTAATGTTGATATTTTAAACCACAACACAGGAATCTAAACAGAAGAAACTACTTTCTGGAAATTCCTGTGTTAGCAGTCTGCCCTGAGCGCTGCGTGACTGAAGAATGATTAGTGGACGAAACGAAAGAAACTCGCCTTTAATATACTGATGACAAAGTTGTTTCCTGTAAAACAAATATATAACAAATACAAAAATATATACAAAATAATTCTAAGTAAATATAATAACAATAATAAGTTGTATAAATACCTGATGTTATAGAAGTTATGTTTCCGCATGACTTCCAAGTATGTATGCTAAACGAAAAAAAAAAAAAAAAAAAAAATAAAAATATATATATAGGCCTATATATATATATATATATATATATATATATATATATATATATATATATATATATATATATATATATATATATATATATATATATATAATATATTTCTAAATCCATATCGTTCCCCACGTCTCGCCTTCCTCCTGAAACCGATTTCTCATTACAAGCCATTTCCTCAGACCGTTCTCCTTTCCTCTCCGCAATTTTACTTTCTTTTTAGGTTGGCTTTCTTACTCTTAATCACTCTCACTCTCACTCTCTCTCTCTCTCTCTCTCTCTCTCTCTCTCGTGTGTTGCCCAGTAATGGTTCCCTGGGATGTACTGGAACCTTTCCTTTCCCAACCTCACAAACTTCCGCCCCCCATTCCCCCCTCCTTCCACCCACGACTAACCTCCTTCTCCGGGTTTTGCAGTTAGACTAAACAAATCAATAAATACCTTCCCAACTTCAGCTGCATATTATGTTCATTATTAAAGTACTAATATGACGTCAAACACATCGAACAAACTACTGCTACTAAATCCTGGTAATGTAAGTAAAGGATTTTGTGGTATAGTATATTATTTATTTATATAGTTTTACATATTTATTAGTATTATTTATTTATTTGTGCTTTGTTGAAAAATAACCATGGAAGAAAATCGTGAGAGGGAGGATAGGACTTTGTAGCAGACCTGAACCCTAACACGCAATGCCAACAAACAAGAGTACGTAAAGAAATTGTGTAACAACCCGGAAAAAGGAGAGCCCCGAAACATGTAATTGTTCTATTAACCCGTTCAGCCCCGGTGACGTCTTTTTAACTCTATTTTTGCTATATTTAGACGATTTTGTGCAGTTTATGAAGAATCTGTCGTAGTAAAAAGGGTTAAAGGACATAGTTCGAAGCCTGTTAATTGCTTGAGGCCCTTTATATATTGAATACATGTGTAATCGTAGGCAGAATGCTGATAAAATGACGGCCCCGGTACCGAGAGGCTTAATTGTATCCAAAATGTATATAATGTGTTTTGAGTATTGCTGGGACGAGGTTATTGACGTCGTCTGTAAAGACACGACATTGTTAGGGTAATGTGACGTTATAAAGGGTGTAAGGTAAATTAAGGCTATTACTGTTAAGAGGGTTGGGAATATATATTAGTATGTATATTTATGTATACACTATCGTTTTAGTTTCCTCCCTTGACTTCCATCAAGCTTAATACATTATCATAAAGATCCCCCTTGCAGATAAATGTGTACATTTTTCGGTAGAAAATGTTCCGATGGCTAAATAGACACTTAAATGGCACGACAAATCTTGATATTGATAAAGAAATGGCAGGAAAGGTATTAAAATTGATAAACTAATGGGGCGAACGTCTTCAAATCTGAAATCTAATGGGGCTAAGCATGAGGCAGAAGGGGTCGCTCTACTGGTGATCGTCTTTTATATCTCACTAACTCTTGGTCGTCCTCCTTTTGGGACTTCATTGAGACCTTTTCTATTCCACTAGACATATCGAAGGCCTTCGATAGAGTCTGGCACAAATCTCTCTGTTCTAAACTACCTTCCTTCGATTCTATCCCTTCATCTGTGCCTTTATCTCTAATTTCCTTTCTGGCCGTTCCATAGCTGACGGCCATCATTCATTTCCTCATTCTATCAAGTCTGGTGTTTCCTCAGGGTTCTGTCCATATCTCCAATTTTCTTTCAAATATTCATAAATTGTCTTCTCAACTGTACCTCCAGTCCTATCCGTTCATATGCTGACAACTCTACCTTACACTATTCAACCAGTTTTTCAGGATGCCCCAGCAAGGAATCCCTCAAAAACTCAAGTGATGAAGCCATAAAACGCTTTTCTTCTGATATAACTACCATTTCCAATTGGGTCATAGAAAATCTTTTTGCTTTTAATGCTTCCAAAACCCAATATCTACATTTATCTACCCATTAATAAATCCCAGAGGGCTATCCCCTATACACAAATCAACCCTTCATCTTCTCTAGTATTCTCTTTTTCTTCTGATCCTACTTGGATCCATATGGTCCATATTACCAGTCTTGCTAAAACGGCTTCCCAGAAGCTGGGTGTGTTCTAGACAAAGTAGAAAGGAAAACCTTTTGTCTCATTAACTCCCGTCCACTCACCGATTCTCTGTATATCTCTCTTCGCCGCAATGTTGCATCTCTCTCACTATCCTATCGCTATTACAATAATCAGTGTTTCTCAGAGCTCTCTCAGTGTATACCACCTCCTCTACGTAAGGTACGTAGTACCCGTCTTGCAACACAATCTCACCACTACTCTGTGCAACTCTCCAACTCAAGAGTGAAACTATGCTCCCATTTGTTTTTTCTATTCAACAGCTGAGCTCTGGAACTCTCTCCCTGAATACACCTTTCCCTCATCCTATGACTTAAATTGCTTCAAACTTCGTCTCCAGACATTTTGGCTCGAACATTACTTGATTTATGCCAGTCACAGGCAGTTTTGCCTTTCGTCTCCCTCATCCATGTAGAAAAAAACAAATATTGTTCAGGAATATTGTAATTTTCTAAGCTTTACCAAATTGATATAATAGGTAAAGTAATATAAAACTTCAGCACGTTCTCTTACGTCTGTCTCGTGTCTCGGAATGAACACAAAAGTGCATGTAAGGGGTCTAAATTGACTAGGATTTTGGCAATATTTACACCAAGACTTTTACTGTTCACTCACAATAAGCCCAATAATGACCCAGTCAGTGTTGAGATTAGGTGAAATGTTCGGTATTATGTTATTATCTTGATTAAGATATCAGTTGACATATATTAAATTGTAATGACTAAAAAAAAAAAAAAATAAAAAGGCCCAATGGTGTCTCATAGGTACGAGGGTCATTATTCTAACTTTACATATTAAATATAATTGTTTGGTATTGTTATATTAAGTTTAGAAAAGGGGTGTCACAATCGGAGCAATGTTGTTTTGGAATTATAATTAAATTTACTTGTTTTGGCCATTTAATCACTTCCAGGGGTATAAAGTTAATTGCAAAGCATAACTTTAACTTTGTGAATCTAGTATAATGCTGATATTTGGCCTAATAATTGCTTGTACCGGGTCTCTAGTGTGACACCCTGATTCTGAGGCCTTAGCGACAAGTGCCCACCTCAAGGGGGTTTGACAGGTCGAAATTTATGAGTCCTACCTCCAACTTAAAAACTATAGTCTTACCTAGCATATCGTAAGTAATAGTTAACATGTTTGTGCCTGAAATTCGTTTACATTATATAAAGGTAATTCAATTATCCTTTGAAAGTTTTATTAGACTCCTAAGTAAGTTGAGGAGCTCATTTAATCAAGGTATGGTTATTGTTATGACAAAGGACGTTGACCCCGAGTCCTACAGCAGGGCCCTACCTCTCTAGGTGCATTCATTCCCTCCCAGTCGCCAGCCTCGGGCGGACTAAGGGGAAATATTTGGCTTAACTCGGTATAAATTTCCCTATGTGTTGTGTTAAGATAAAACCTTCAGTTGAAGGTGAGTTGAAATGAATTGTGAAGTATTTAAGATAAGTTTTAAGACCATTGTTAAGCCCAGTTTCTTATATGTAACTACGAAATTATACGACATCCTTTGTCTTGGTCGAAGGTGAAATTATTCATTCAGTCCGATAATTACTCTTTTAGATTTCAAATTCCATATTATTTGTCCTGCCAACCTTATTAATTATGTATAAGATAATGTTAATTGTATTATGTTAGTGTAGTATTATCACAGCAATGATATCCCGTATGTCAAGTTAAGTATATGTAACATAATGTAACCAACATTCCTTTGTGAGTAGGGTGTATGGACAAGGCCACCTAGAGTACCTAGGTGGCCTTGGTATAGAGGCCTACACTCCGTTTTCTATTTGGAACTATTTTCTTTATATATTTTTGAGGGGTCAACTAAGTAAAATATATCTGTATCCCCCAACCCTCCGTTTTCTATTTGGACCATTTTATTTTATATATTTTTGAGGGTCACGTAAGTAAAATTTATCTGACCCAACAATTTATACAACCGTTATTTTGTTGTCTCTTAATTGATACATTTGACCACTTTTGTAATGTTGATATGAATTAAGATATAGAATTTTGTCAGTTTTATTAATGGTAATGTTAATACCAGGTCCCAGGTCATAGTCCGGTAGCCTTGCACCTTGTTTTGTCGGATTTTTTTTTTTTTTTTTTGCTGTTTCTTGTAGCTTGGGGGTACCTCTTCAAAATACAGGAGGGTGCCCAGTGGGCACCCTTGGGCATTTTGTGATATTAACCCCATAAACACCAAAATCACAAAAGAAACGTGATTTATTATCAAGTCCGTCACCAGAGATGTCAGGGAGACAGTGGTCAACAAAAATCATCATCTCCTCCTGTCAACCAAACTACCAGCCCAGAAAGTTGTCCTGTCATCCATTGAAAACAAAAAAACAGCTGAACAAATTACTGTGTGAGGAACTGAGCAAAGACAGGCTATTTCATCTACGGAGCACAAAGAAGCACAAGTTGGTGGTGACAGGTGAGGACCCATGTCCCATCGAGATCAGGATGGAAGAAAGACGGGACAGATATGATCTAGAAAATCAGCAGGAAGAAGCTGACACCATCATCGTCCAACAAGTCCTGAGGTGTGCTGGAGAAGCCCATCACATCACTGTGGTTTCTGATGACACAGATGTGTTTGTCCTCCTCCTCTCCAATGGAAATACACCTAACGCCCTTATTGGGCTATCCTTAGTTGGAATTATGCAAGGCTGGTACATGCCATTTTTGTAACATACTATGTGGTACCAACTCTGTAAATTGCTAACTGAATAAATATTATTATTATTATTATTATTATTATTATTATTACCATCAGACAGGACTGGATGTACCACTAATCATGGATTCCTCCCGCAAGGACAGAGCAATAGTGGACATCAAGTCAACACTGGCCAAGCAGACACAAATTGTCGAACACCTTTTATCAGCCCATGCCATATCAGGATGTGACACTGTAGCATCGTACTATGGGTTGGGAAAAGGCTCTGTCATCAAAGCCCTGAAAGCTGGTTATATCAGCCATTGGCAACATGGATGCACCATTCCAGCAAGTCCTTGAACAAGCCACTGCCTTCATCTCAGCCTGTTATGGCATAACAGAGAGCACGGACATGTCCCACACAAGGCTACTTGTCTGGGTAAAAAAGAATGGGAAAGGACATATGTCTGCACCAAATCTGGCTGCTCTACCACCAACAAAGGAAGCATTCCTTGAAAATTTTAAGAGGGCCCACTTCCAAGCGTACTTGTGGCGAAATCTCGATATGAATCAGCTACCAGCACTGGACCCAGAGGAATTTGGATGGAAAAGACACCTGTAACAGGGCACTGATCCCAATCCACCTACCAAAAGATGCCAAACTTGTATTGTATTGTTTTGTAGATGTTTAGGTGACAATCACCACAGTCGATCTGGGGATCCGCCGCTGATGAGCTCGTCCTGGAATCTTTACGACTCTGAATCTTACAATTCTTTACAGGACTGAACATGCCATTTTTATCGGCAATAGCTCAGAGAAGAGTGTTGAGAGGGGAGAAGGGGTGTGGGAGAGAGAGGAAGGTGTTGGAGTGGCTTTGTTATGTGTGTTTTGTCTGTATACGTCGTCAGGATGTCCCCTGACTGGGTGGAAGCATGTGAAACATGCTAGGACGTACTACCGCACCCACTAAATATCCGCCGTGGCAGGGATTCGATCCCGGGTCTTTCAGATTCACACGCGAGCGTGCTCACCACTTGACCACCACGGCCTGGGACACTTGTCCCAGACTACATCCTGAAGATGATCCGGTGTGGCTGCAAGAGTGAGACCCTTTGTGCTTCCAAGAAGTGCAGCTGTAAAGAACATGGTTTGCCATGCACGATGTTCTGTGCATGTTTCAGGGTAGGATGCTCAAGATCCTAAGTTTTGGGCATGAAGGGGTTAATATCTCAAAATGCCCAAGGATGCCCACTGGGCACCCTCCTGTATTTTGAAGAGGTACCCCCAAGCTACAAGAAACAGCAAAAAAAAAACTTTATCCGACAAAACAAGGTTCATCAATAAATCAGGCTATGGCTCCCGGACTATCAGGAGCGAAGTCCAGGGAGAAGTTCCAGATGCAGAGTCCTGTGTCCACCCCAGTGGACATGACCTAGTGGCTGTACTGAGACAGGATGCTGTTGGTGTTATTGGGCCTTGAGCTAACCTTCACCCCATTGTGAGCTGTTGTACGCCTTTATGAACCTAGTGACTGAATTGTGTTTACTAGGGTAGTGGCCTTGGGGTCACCTGTTGAAGGGTTTTAGTTAACTTTGATGTGGTGATAAGAAGGAGTTCATTGCGCCAATAATACCGATATATTCCGTGGTTGACTAAAGTAATAATCGTATTGATTTGTGTATCACAGTGAAAGGTGTATTTCTCTTTACAGTGTTTTAATATAGTTAAGAATACCAAACCTTTCCCAGTGTATACCACCTCCTTTACGTAGGGCACGTGGTACCCGTCTTGCAACTCAAACCCACCCCTACTCTGTGCAACTCTCCAACCCAAGAGTGAAAAGTTACTCTCAAACTTTCTTCTACTCAACAGCTGAGCTCTGGAACTCTCTCCCAGAATCAGTCTTTCCCTCTTTCTATGACTTAAATTGCTTCAAAGTCAGTGTGTCCAGGCATTTTGGCTCGAACGTCCCTTGATTTTGGCCCTGTCACTCTTTCAACTATGGGGGAGGCACTCGCTATAGGCAGTTCTGCCTTTTGCCTCCCTCAATCACATAGAAAATAAAAAAAAAAAACAAAAAAACGGTATATTGTGTTTTTATTTATCCTGTGTCATTTACCTAATTTGCATTCATTTCACCTGTATTTCTTTGCATGCAACGGCCATTAAGCTACCAGAGTAATAAGTTGGACCAATCATCAAGTAAGGAAGAAACACAATAATGGAATGAACAGGAAATAATAAATAAGGAGGGGGTAACAGCAAAGTCCCAGGAACATTAGAAAAGAAAAGAAAAGTAAAGACAATGAAAACCCCCCCTTACATGCACAACGTGAGTCATGCAGCGTGGTGGCTAATGTTATTGACGTTGCTGTACATTCACGCACAAAGGTTGTGTCCCAGCTTCAAATCTTTAACTATATTGTTCCCTTGATATTAGACAACTCTTCCGAAAAAGGTTAGACTATAACGATTTTGTTAATCAAACCTCACGCAGTTTATTCCTCTTAGTTAATATATATTTGTAGTTGATACTATGATGGAGGGCAGGGCTTTTGAGCGCCCCTATATACAGTATATATCCCTCATAAACAGCACGTGTCCTTGAGCTAGACGGGCTTCAGTCAATATTGACGTGCTTGATTAAATGACCGGGATCAATGTTTGTGTGGGGTATGAGGCTGACAGAGAGGGTCACGGCCAGTAAACCTGCCTTCTACAAGGAGTACCACCAATACCTCTGTAAGCCTTCAAACATCATTAAGGGGAAAGAGTTTATTATATTGTCGATATAATATTTAATTTCTATTTTTCTAGTTTACTCCCTAGACCTCCATCAGGCTTTGAAAAACCTCCTCAAGATCCCCCTTCGAGATAAATTTGTACATTTTTCGGTAGACAAATGTGATGCGAGGTTGAATGACAATGGAATGGCAATGGCAAATGTCAGCTCATTTAAATACTAGGGCAGTGTGATGCGTAAAGATAGGAATTTGGAGGGTGAAGAACAAGAGGGGGATGTAGGCAAGCTGAAAGTACTGACTAAGAATAGGGAGGTGAGCATGGAAGTAAAGAAGTGATCCCTACATTGAATGAATTGACCACTTGCGAGTGCAGGCTATAAGGAAGTTGGAACCGAAAACATCGATATTAAAGATAAATACAATAATAATGTGAGTTTCTAATGGATAAAAAAAATGTTAAATTTGGTTTTATATGTATCCATAAATGTATTACGACCGTATTTTTGCTGATAATTCTGCTAAATATGGATGGCCAAAGCTCCAACTTTCTTATAGCTTATAGACAAAAACTCGTAAGTGGTCAATTGAGTGAAGCATGAACATATTGGAGAGGCATAAATCAAGATTAAGAGGGATGGAAATAAGTTACATGAGAAGTGCGTGTGGTGCCACTTGGAGAGACAGACAGACGAATGAGGAAGTACGAGAACGATGTGGATATATACTGTATGTGATGAAGAGTGTGAAGAGGAAAACTTTGTGGTGATTCGGTCATGGAGAGTGAAACAAATATATAAAGCGTGTATGAGAGTGAGGTGGAAAGGCAGAGAGGGAGATATAGACCGAGAATGAGATAGAAGGATGGAGTTGAGAGGTATATGATGGGGGTGGGGTTGGGTGGGAGGAAGGGTGCCGGCTGACGGACAACAGAGGAATATTGAGCAATGTCTTTGTGACCACCCCCTTGGGGACTGAGGCGTCAGGTAATAAGTAGAAAGACATAGATTTCAAGGTATCTTTAATAAGTTTGGACAACATTGGTGTATAGGAGCTTCAAATCACGGTCACGAATGATAGGGTTAAATTTAGAAGTTAAGCAAGGCATAATCTATTTTCGTAACTACTTCTATCTCTTTTAATTTTGCAGGTTCATTTATGCGGCGTGAAGTCCTAAAGTATAGCAGAATTAGTATCTAGGAGTGTGATACTAAGAATGATAAGTTGACAATGCATTAATTAACCGCGTGTTAGATATTTCATTAGTAAACCTTTATATGTGACTGAAGTTAGGATATCAACATTTAGATTAATTTTCTGGTAATATATGGATCGTATTGTTGGGTATAGTAATTTGCATGTTGATTGATTCTTTTAATTACATTGGGTATCTACTAAAGTGGTGACTACAATTATGTTGCAGTTACCAGGCAGAACACAGAAGGTAGACAATATGGCGACTATATAAACCAGGTTGATCACGCCAGCCAGCCAGCCAATCTCGCCTATATTATTAACTGGGAAATTAGTGTTGATTTGACCGAAGCCCACAATCTCACCTTCAACCCAACTCTGATTGAGGGATTGATGATGGTGGTGATTGCTGATAGTGGTTGTTATTGTAATGGTGGTGGTGAAAATTGGTTGTGATTGTCAATATTGGTAGTGATTGTTCATGGTGGTTGTTATTGTAATAGTTGTGGTGACTGAATACGGTGAGGTTTATTGTAATGGTGGTGGTGGTTATTGTAATGGTGGAGGTGGATATTGTAATGGTGGTGGTTATTGTAAAAGTGGTGGTGGCTATTGTAATAGTGGTGGTGAATATTGTAATGGTACAAAGGAGTACAAAGGAAATAAAGCAACAACAGGTCTAGTGACCTTTCTAGGCTGCTTGTCCTCCAAAACACTGAGGATCAAGTGTCCAAACAGTGGTTTAGAGTGGGCAAGGGAACATTGGAAAGGGAACTACTGCCCTGGAACTAATGTCCGTGGCAGGACTAGGAAGTTAGTAGGGGACATATGGGTTAGTAACTGAGGGGAGGATAAAATAAAGTTATTCATTTACAAACGCAGTCAGTCGCAGGTTTGACGCGAGATATTTGTCTAGGCGGAGTTTAAATGAATCAACGGTGCTGCAGTCTATAACGTCTCGGGGAAGCCCATTCCACAAGTTGACAACTCGATTGAAGAAGAAATTCTTAGATTCGTGTGAGTTAAAAGATTTATCAATAATTTTGCAACCGTTTCCCGGCGTGTAATTAGATTGGTCGATAGTGAAGTACTTACTACAGTTCATATTGTCGATGCCTTTGATGATTTTGAACACTTGAATTAAGTCACCTCTTAATCTGCGCCGGGTTAAAGGAAATAGATTTAATTCTCTTAAGACGCTCTTCGTATGGTTTGTTTTTTAGGCTAGGTATCATTTTGGTAACTCTACGTTGAACTCGTTCTAGCTTGTTTATGTCTTTTTGGTAATAAGGGCACCAGCATTGAAAGCAGTATTCCAGAAGAGGGCGGACTAAGGAATTGTAAAGGGTTAGGATAACGTTTTTGGATTTATGCTCAAATGACCTGCCTATAAAGCCAATTATTTTGTTTGCCTTCTTAACAACTTCTGAACATTGTTGACTCGGTTTTAGGTTACTCGATATTGTTACTCCCAGATCGGTTTCTCTGTTTACATTCTTAAGCTGAGTGCCATTCATCGAATAGTTTGCTTTCTCATTTAGGTATCCGATATGTAGTACTTTACATTTATCCGCATTGAAACTCATTTGCCAAATTTGGGCCCAATGTGACAATTTATCTAGATTGTGTTGCATATCGTCAACTTGTTCTTTTGAGAGTACGCTATTTGCAATTTTTGTATCGTCAGCAAATTTTGAGATTGTACAGGTGAGACCCTCATCTATGTCGTTGATGTAAATTAGAAAGAGAATTGGTCCTAGTACCGATCCCTGGGGTACCCCGCTACTTACATTGGTCCATTTAGATGCCTTACCGTTTATGACTACTCTTTGCTTTCTGTTGCCGAGCCAATTTTCTATCCATTTCAACACACCGTCTTGTATTCCATGCGCTTTTAGTTTTAGCAGTAAACGTTTGTGGGGAACTTTGTCAAAGGCTTTTTGAAAATCAAGGTATATAATATGGTGGTGGTTATTGATTATAATAGTGGTTATTGTAATAGTTGTGGTGATTGTTAATGGTGGTGGTTATTGCAATGGCGATGGTGTTGGTTGTATATAGTGATTATTGCAATGGTGGAAGTGATTGATGAAGGTGAATGCTGAATAAAATGGTTATTGTAATAGTGGTAGTGTTGGTTGAGGATGGTGGTTTTTGCCATGGTGGTGTTATTGATTGAAGTAGGTTAATTTTGTTTGTTTTGTCGATGTATGTAGGAGATAACACTATTCACTCATTTGCATTATTCCATCTTTTTGTTGCCTATTTTTACAATGACCTTTCCTTCAGTCACCCGAATATGTATATTATAAACACATACAACACTCTTGCAAACATCACCAAATAGTATGTGGTGTATCCTCCCCCCACCTAAATGTCATCCACACATGGTACAAAAAATAAAAATATACAAACATATGCAATATTGAACAAATTATATAAATGCATAAATAAATAAATGAAAACAATTAAAAACAAATGGATGGAGGAAAATTAACGAAGATTCTGTGATACAAATTATCAATATCAATATCCATTGTTTTGAAGAAATGTGTTCAATCAGGGTGAGCAATCGAAATACTCAGTTGTCAAATAAGTTCACTTGGTTTGAGAAGGTAAAGCAACTGAATTGACCACTTGCGAGTTTTGCTCTTTAACGCCTTACGAGCGGGCCCGTCAGTAACTTCTACTACCCGCCAAGCGGGTAGTTTTACCCTAAACGACCTTGTTTCCGTGCTCTTTTTCATGCATAAAAACAGGCCAGAGCGTAATACAATTATGTATCCCTGAAAGGGCGATAATTGAGCTTTCCAATGACACCAAAAACCATTCTTCTACGACCACGCGTTCTCTGGCAACGATCGTGCAAGACGAAGGAAAAATCCCTAAAATACGGTAATTTCCTTACATAATTCCCTGTGTAGCGAGGTAGTGAGTGTGGATGTGTGTGGAGGGGACGGCAGTTGCCGCGCGGGACCCGTGCCGAACGGTCAGAGCCGACCTACGCTCCTCCCACCGCTAGTCTCTCTCTCAGAGCCAATTATTGCTCAAAATTGCACACCGCTTAAGTCGGTCCCCGCCACATAGTCCTTTCTTCTCTCGACCGACTTAAGTCCGGTCCCGCCAAAGAGGGGTTAAGGAAGTTAGAGCTGTAGACATCGATACCTAGCAGAATTACATGATACAATAAGGCTGTAGTACATCTAAAAATACATAAAACCTAATTGAATACAGTTTTTATCCATAAGAAACTTACATTATTATTGCATTTCTGTTTGATAGCGATGTTTACCACTCCAACTTCCTTATAGCCTGAAACTGGCAAGTGGTCAATTTTGGCGGAGTGGATGTGTTATGTTGAGCAGAGGAAATGACTCAATTTGAACAAAACGGATGCCTTGGGCTGAATGGTCGATTTGGAGTTGGTGAATTCGGCTTTGTTGATCCTGTCCTATAATAATAATACTAGAACAATAAGTGTCAGCTTGCTTAAACACCGTATGTAACAGCTCGAAAACAAAAATAATAAAAAACTAAAAATAATAAAAAATAAATATAAAACATAAATAAACAAATAAATAAATAAAAAATAAAAAATAACAATAAAAACAACAAGAACAACAACAACAACAACAACAACCTGGCTAAGCTGTTAAATTGGGTAAAATGAGGCCAAGTGATCAAATTAAACTGAATGACAAATTGCATTTTACACACAAGTTACATTTTAACAGAGTGGTTGCATCTAAACCACCTCCAATTTTCCCTCTTCTCTCTTTCATGTCATGTTACCCTCTTCTAGAGATATTTTATTTAACCTTACTCATAAGATTTAAGAAAATTATAAGTATTTGTTTTCTGAACGGATAGGTGATGTACATTACAAATGTATTTATAATTAGTACAATGTTTCTAAAACTATATAAGCTTGTCAGATTGTTTACAATGTGTTGTATTTTTTAGTTAAAATAGGACTTCAGAGGCTATCAACCCTATTGGATTATTAAGTCAGCACACTGTAAGTCAAGAATTACGTCAGGACTGGAGCCTTTCTGCGAGAACTCCAGTCCCTTGTGTGTGTTGTATGTTACGAACAATATAATATACAACATAGACCTGCTGGCCTGAATGGCACTCACTCCATTCCCTAATTATTTGTAAAGGGCGAACCACCGTCTTGAGAATTACTTTCAATCCCAAGTCGTTCTTCTCGAAGAGTCCTTTCATCTTAATAATGTAAATGGAACTCAACATTTCGTAATGAATCTTCCTTTGAACACGAATGCACTGGTTCCCTGTTGCCATTCCATTATAGTTTTATACTGTTTTACACTTTAGAGTAATTGTAAAGTGTATACACTTTATTTTCCCGCGACTGTAGTTTATTATGAACTACATATTTAGCATAGGTGAAACGTAGTTATATATTTGTTTTTCTATGTGGATGAGGGAGACAAAAGGCAAAACTACCTGCAACAAGTGCCAACTCCAGAGTTGAAAGAGTGACAGGGCCAAATCAAGGAATGTTCGAGCCAAGATTATTACTAAGTTAACTAGTGTATTCATTGTATATAGTATTATTCCAATTTATGGATTGTGTTCAACTGTCAATTATTTAGTTTTGAAAGACGCCGAAGTATAGATAAATTTGCATACATTATATAAATACGGGAATACTATGAAACAATGCAAAGATGATGTGGAAGAATCAAATATATAAATCCCAGTTCTCTACCCCACTGCAACAATCGCGTATTACTAAAAAGAAAGTGAACGGAAGGCGCAAACTTTGCTGAAATATTTAAGTGACTGTACATTCTAGAATATATGACGGACATTCACACAATTATTGGTATGGTTTATATCGACCCTGACCTTTACTACTGTCTTTTGCTCATTCCATTTTTGTTTATGCCAATATAAACTACCTTTGAACGGTAACAACACAAGCATGAAAACTATTAACACGACTATATAACTATGTAAATTCTTTAATTACCAAAAGAAAAAACATACCATAAAGTTGATTATAAAAATACTACTACACCAACTCTTTATATACAGTCACAGTCACAAATTATAATACATTTTGAGGTGTCTAACCCATTCATCCGCCCCCTTTCAGCCGGCGCACAAAATGTCCACGATAATCCCAGCATTGACTCGTAACGGACGCGCAATTTGAATCGTCCTCGAATACTTGAAAGCGGTATGGTTGTGCTAATATTTAGCATAGGCCTAGCTAAGCTCATTGGCAATACTGTGGGGGTGGCATTAGAGTGCTGTGTCATTGTCCTGCCTGGGGACGCCAGTTTCCACTAATTTCCATGAGTGGGAGACATGTCGGGCCGCGTTTTTTTAGCCAGACGCGTTCTTGGGCTAGATGAGGCCATCGCCCTTGCTACTACAGACGACCCGGTGTCTTCCTTCATTGTATTCTCTAAAGAGGAAGATGTGGAGTCTTCTACCTGACTGAGATGAATTTGGATACTAAGAGCCCCCTTTTCATCTTACTCAACTTATAGCCCTGGCACTAGCCAAGTCAAACGTTTACCTCCGACGGCTGCCAGGGCAACTGACAATGCAACCAAAGATGCTGATAATGATGGAGAAGCGTTTCTGATTTTCCTATGACCACAAGTTGTGGGTGAGCTTGTGGGTGAGCTTGTGGATCTGGCTCCATGCACAGCTCAGGAAGAGAGAACAGGTTACATTCCTGGTACCAGAGCAATGAGGACTAACACATACTTCGTAGCCAACTCTATCTGTTCCAGAAACTGTATTGAAATTCCCTTGGACAACAAACGTGTCCCGTGTTAAACAATAGAGTCAAGCTAGGTATAAAACAATTCTTTCTCTTCTAAAGTACTCATCTCGGTAGTATGCACTGCAACTAGGGAAATTAAGCCCATCGAGTGCTTCATCCTGACCAGCAGTATATGATCAACAGGTGTAGCTCATACAACTATGGGAACCAGGGCAGAACAGATGCAACAGTCACCTGCCTTTGAGGAGCACCATTGCCACAACCAGAACAGCAGTATGTGTAGCCATTGCAACTGATCTCACCTTTGCCAGGCCGCCTCACATGTCGACCCCCCACTGCTACAGCTCTCCAAATAAAGGGAGGCAGTCAGTTACCATCCAAGAGGAATTATGTTTCAGGCTGCAAGCTGGAGACCACTCTCCACGTTAAGCCCCAGAATGGGTCTTTGGGTTCGTGACACGTTTGCACTGCCACGACCATCCCACAAATCAGGATGTAATCTGGGGGATCCGCCTCCATTCAGATTGCAGGTGTCCCAAGGGCTTTGCCCTGTACTCGTACAACTAGCACCAACTGGTAAAAACAATAGGGCTGGTCCCGCCAGTCCAGCTGTGAATGCATGGCATTAGACCCTCAAGATTTGCTGTGCCGGCGTCATGAGCACCCGCCTGGTAGGGATGACCATGATTCTTGGTCCCTTTTTGCATATATGTGGTGGTGGTTTGTTTTTTGCAGGGTCGGGCCGCAAGCCCTTCCCCAATCCAGCTGGCTCTTACCTATGGTCGCTGAAGTCTATTAGGGGGTTCGTCGTTCAGGGTTATCCTTCACCTATATGAGAGTGCCTGCATAGGCTAATGAGTCCCGTCTATCTGTCACTTTTAATCGCCTCTTATGACATGCAGGGAAAACAGAGAAATTATTGGTTATCAACTATAACCAGTGCAGGAGGCCCTAACCCCAGGGCCAATGATATCTATAGTAATATAGAATAAGGCGATACCATTATAAACGGGTGAATTTAGAATCAACCACACAAAGTGCCTAAAAGTGTCCGGAAAACACTCACGAAAATCCGCCTTTATACCAAGCAAATGAATATACTGTAAAATGATTGAGTCTTTAATCCTCACTGTGTGATGAACGGAAAACTCTCACACGGAAAATATTCATTTCTGCTTAATACATTGGAAGGTAATTCTTTGTAACCCGCTCAACCAGCTCACTTTGTTTCATCTTTTAATCTATAATACCATTTAAATTTAGTCTAGATGTGATAGACGATTCAATTCAGCTAATATTTACAATATGATAATACTACTTCAATTCACTTTTACTTCCAGAATGTTTACTTAATGGGAACATTTTCAATGAAGTATAGCCAGAAGAGAATGAAAAAGGCGTAACCATATTGAAATAATTAATCCTTTAAACATGTAAGCACTCTCTCTCTCTCTATATATATATATATCATTACATCCACAAACGTCCTTAACATCTAACACTCATACACAATAAAGTGTAGGGTAAATAAATGATGAATGATTGCAACTGCAATATATATATATATATATATATATATATATATATATATATATATATACTGTATATATATATATACATATATATGTGTGTGTGTGTGTGTGTGTGTGTGAACAAATTGTTTATTGTTCGTATTGTCATACCAATACCTCTAAGACAATATTCATTGAATAATAATATATACTTGAGTATGTCTAAATGGGTGTGCTAAGACTATCAAAAGGTATAATTCAACATCCACAAACTAGGGTTAATGGTTATTTTGATGGACGTAGGGGAATCAATGACGTTAATGGGAGATGGGTCGTTGTTCTAGTCCCCCTTCTTCATGTTTAGCCCCCTTCGTTTTCAGATTTGAAGACGTTCGATCCATTAGTTGGCGATTTTAAGACCTTTACCCTATTTCATTGTCAATATTAAGGCTTTTCGTGTCATTTAGTTGTCGATTTTTTCCTGGTGAGCGTCTGCGAGCCTGTAATTTAAGAGGAAAATGTACACATTTATCTTGGGGGTGTTTTTTTAAGCTTGATGGAGGTCTAGGTAGGAAACTAATAACAAATTATAACAAGACAAGTAAATGAGCAAATGATTACGCCCATCCACCCCTAAGTGAATAGGGTAAATATGTCTATGTGCGGCTTGGATACAGTAAATACAACCAAACGGTAAGTAGAGTGCGAGGTTATAATTGTTTTCTCTGGCCAAATTTAGGTTCCAGTGCCCTGACTTTCGGTGTGAGTATCCTAGGTTCGAGTCCTTGGAGTACCACATGTATTCATAACTTTCATTGATTTCATTAGTTAGGTTTATTTGTAAATGAAGGGGTTAGTGCTTGCTTTTTGGTATAGATATACAGTATATTTATTCATTTATTTGTTAGTTTCCTCGCTAGACCTCAATCAAGCTTAGGAAAACGCCTCCTAGACCCACTTTCAAGATAAATTTGTAAATTTTTCGGTAGAAAAATAGGTTCCGTTTAAAATTACAGACTCGCTTTCGCTCGCCGGAAATAAAATCGACACCTAAATGGCACGACAGATCTTAATATTGACAAAGAAATGGGGCGAAAGGTCTCAAAATCAGCAAACTAATGGAACGAACGTTTTAAATCTCAAAAGTAATATGCTAAACATGAGGGAGAAGGGGGTCCCCAAAAAGCGACTGCCTCCCCCTTAATTGGTAGGTTGGTGAAAAACAAATATGAATTTATCCTTATGCCTCGGACGAAGAACATTGACTGAGGGAAAACACTGACCCGATCTAGGTGCCTCTTGGATTGATTGATTGATTGATGACAAACTTGGCACCGCAACAAGGTCATATGGCGCCTCATGGAACTATTTCAAGGATCACATACGACCATTCGTGCGATTCAATAATGGCCACCCCACGGGGATCAACATGCCTGGTAATAGATAGATAGAAAGATTACAGGTATATAATCTAATTATTCCAGGCCATTGCAGTGTATGTAAGTATTGTGTATGTACAGTTGGCCACATAAGTTCTGTTCCTCTCTGTGAACTTATGCATGGAAGAATAATGCACGTAGTTGAATTACGAGTGTAGTTTCTTATGCAGTCGTTAACTCATATGATTAGCCAACTGGTAATTAAAATATACCACACTCGAAATTAATTCATACTATTTTTCTGTCATACATAAAATCACGACGAGGAACAAAACGTATGTGAGCAACTGTAGGTAACTGTAAATATGTATGTATGAGTATACGTGTCTTTGATATGAAGTAAAAGTATTCCTATAAAATGAACTTAAGTTCGCCACATGGGAAGGTGAGGCTATCTTTCAAAGAGCAATATTACACATCGACTAAGTGCGGTTAATGGATGTCTTGAGTGAAATGGAATACAAAAAGTGAATAAAATGTTCTCCTCGAGATGATAATGAGGAACGCAAGGGGAAAACAGAACTCGGAGACACGGTAGGGGAGCATATCCCCTTGGGGTTGGGGAAACTTTAGCACACAGAAAGAGGACAACTATATAATCCTTAGCATTGCCATTGCATAGGATAACATATTGGAAAATGTTTATCCTTCTATGGGAAGATGACGCCATTATTAAGAAAGGGAAGAGTGGCAGAATTAGTTAGCCCGAGTTAACTAACGTCAAGTACATTGACATTTATTTCTGCCTGATGCCAAATTGAAGCTGAAGTGCACTACCTCGGATCGATGAGTCTGCCCTGTGAGGATGAACAATTGCCTGCATAATTATGTAGGTGATAGTTGGCTGAGTTATAACCTCGAGACAATGAACGTTGGTTGAGGAAAGAATGACGACCAGGCTATAGTCGGTTTCCTTTCAACTGACGGTAAATTGCAAAGTTCCAATCAAGATTTCTCAGATATTTTGAAGATTTTGTATTGAAGTATGATGTTAATTATCTAAACTTGGTCTTAAAATGATGCAGGGACATAGTAGTTTCACATTTTTCCACTAAGTATGGATAAATTAGCAGCTAAGGGATTCAATTTACCATCAACTGAAGATAAACAGAGTATAGGTCTGAGTCTTGAAAGGAAAGTTATAAAAATTACATTGTCAGTATTGGACCGTTATATCGGATTAAGGGAACCCAGCTCGCTTTGTTTCTCATTCTCTCCCTCTTTCTTTGGTTTTTATCCATTCGGCCCATTCAGCTTACTGTCCCAAGCTTTTAACCCCCATCCAGGTGTCAATATTTTCCTGGCGAGCGGTAGCGAGCCAGCATTTATATATTTTTGTTTTGACAGCAAGCTTAAATTTGTAAATTTACCGATAGAAAAATTTCTCCGGCGAAGCCGGATTTCTCCATACAATGCTGGCTCGCTATCGCTCGCCAGGAAGAAATCAACACCTGGATAGGGATAAACGTCTTAAAACAGTTTGCAGAATGGGGCCGAATGGATACAAGCCAGGGAAAGATAGAAAAGGAGAGACAGATAAAAAAGCCAGTGACCCCCCTTAATGGCTATTGGTAGTGCGATTTAACCTTATAGAACATTGATGGACAGGTATATCTACGTCCAACTATAAAATCAACCTGTCGGATCAAAACATCCAGACTGTATACACTGCCTTATTATGACCTAGATGTGTGTGAATTTGTATTTGTTTTTTGTGTGTTCATTGTTTTATGTTGTGTTTTGTGTTGTCCCTATTCTGGCTCTGTCTTGAGTCGGCCAACCCCCCCAACAAAAATAAATAAATAAATAAATAAATAAATAAATAAAATAAACATTAAATAAACAAAATATAGAAAAACTAGGAAAAGTGGAGTTATGGCCAGAGTATATAGATAGATAGATAGATAGATAGATAGATAAGACAAAACATAAACGTGTAATTGGGGCACAATATAATTGGCGAGAACCCTGTAATTACCTGTTTACGTGGCCGTACATCACGTAATTACAGGCTGGAACAGGTAGTAAAAAGGCAAACACGTAACGCTGAGAAATGGGATCAGTCACGATGGAGAATTATGGCAACAATTATCAGCCACAATTAAGGGGGGTCACCGGCTTCTTTTTTATCCTCCTCTCCTTTTCTCTTTACCTGGTTTGTATCCATTCGGCCCCATTCAGCCAACTGTTTTAAGACGTTTATCCCCATCGAGGTGTCGATTTCTCCTTGGCGAGCGACAGCGAGCCAGCATTGTATGGAGAAATCCGGCTTCGCCTGAGACACTTTTCTATCGAAAAATGTACATATTTAGCTTCCTGTCAAATAAAAAATATATGCTGGCACGTTACCGCTCGCCAGGAAAATGTTGATACCTGGATGGGGGTAAACGTCTTAAAACAGTAGGCTGAATGGGGCCGAATGGATACAAGCCAAAGAGAGAGGGAGAGAAAGAGAAAAACAAAGCGAGGTGGGCTCCCTTAACCCCACCCTGCCTCGAAATCCCACCCCCATCCCCGCTCATACCGACCCCACCCAATCCACCCCTATACTATTTGGTGTATGTTTACGTTGAGGGACCCGCAGAGGGCCGCTCTCGGGCGGTACGATATGCGGGAGTTGTGCATTAGGACTAGTGGTTGGGGACAAGATATTCTTTTAATCAAAATCCGGCTCCCCCCAGCATGACAAGTTGTATATTTGATGACAAATGTAACTGCTGGGGGTATATAGCTTGATAATGTTAGCATATTGTAACTGCTGGGGGTATATAGCTTGATAATGTTAGCATATTGTAACTGCTGGGTATATATAGCTTGATAATGTAACTGCTGGGGGTATATAGCTTGATAATGTTAGCATATTGTAACTGCTGGGGGTATATAGCTTGATAATGTAACTGCTGGGGGTATATAGCTTGATAATGTTAGCATATTGTAACTGCTGGGGGTATATAGCTTGATAATGTAACTGCTGGGGGTATATAGCTTGATAATGTAACTGCTGAGGGTATATAGCTTGATAATGTAACTGCTGGGGGTATATAGCTTGATAAGGTAACTGCTGGGGGTATATAGCTTGATAATGTAACTGCTGGGGGTATATAGCTTGATAATGTAACTGCTGGGGGTATATAACTTGATAATGTAACTGCTGGGGGTATATAACTTGATAATGTAACTGCTGGGGGTATATAGCTTGATAATGTAACTGCTGGGGGTATATAACTTGATAATGTAACTGCTGGGGGTATATAGCTTGATAAGGTAACTGCTGGGGGTATATAGCTTGATAATGTAACTGCTGGGTGGTATATGTTGATAATGTAACTGCTGGGGTATATAGCTTGATAATGTAACTGCTGGGGGTATATAGCTTGATAATGTAACTGCTGGGGGTATATAGCTTGATAATGTAACTGCTGGGGGTATATAGCTTGATAAGGTAACTGCTGGGGGTATATAGCTTGATAATGTAACTGCTGGGGGTATATAGCTTGATAATGTAACTGCTGGGGGTATATAGCTTGATAATGTAACTGCTGGGGGTATATAGCTTGATAATGTAACTGCTGGGGGTATATAGCTTGATAATGTAACTGCTGGGGGTATATAGCTTGATAATGTAACTGCTGGGGGTATATCTATGTAACTGCTTGATCAGCTGATATGTAACTGCTGGGGGTATATAGATTGATAATGTAACTGCTGGGGGTATATAGCTTAATAATGTAACTGCTGGGGTATATAGCTTGATAATGTAACTGCTGGGGGTATATAGCTTGATAATGTAACTGCTGGGGGTATATAGCTTGATAATGTAACTGCTGGGGGTGTATAGCTTGATAATGTAACTGCTGGTGGTATATAGCTTGATAATGTAACTGCTGGGGGTATATAGCTTGATAATGTAACTGCTGGGGGTATATAGCTTGATAATGTAACTGCTGGGGGTATATAGCTTAATAATGTAACTGCTGGGGGTATATAGCTTGATAATGTAACTGCTGGGGGTATATAGCTTGATAATGTAACTGCTGGGGGTATATAGCTTGATAATGTAACTGCTGGGGGTATATAGCTTGATAATGTAACTGCTGGTGGTATATAGCTTGATAATGTAACTGCTGGGGGTATATAGCTGATAATGTAACTGCTGGGGGTATATAGTTTGATAATGTAACTGCTGGGGGTATATAGCTTGATAATGTTAGCATATTGTAACTGCTGGGGGTATATAGCTTGATAATGTAACTGCTGGGGTTATATAGCTTGATAATGTTAGCATATTGTAACTGCTGGGGGTATATAGCTTGATAATGTAACTGCTAGGGGTATATAGCTTGATAATGTAACTGCTGGGGGTATATAGCTTGATAATGTAACTGCTGGGGGTATATAGCTTGATAATGTAACTGCTGGGGGTATATAGCTTGATAATGTTAGCATATTGTAACTGCTGGGGGTATATAGCTTGATAATGTAACTGCTGGGGGTATATAGCTTGATAATGTAACTGCTGGGGGTATATAGCTTGATAATGTAACTGTTGGTGGTATATAGCTTGATAATGTAACTGCTGGGGGTATATAGCTGATAATGTAACTGCTGGGGGTATATAGCTTGATAATGTAACTGCTGGGGGTATATAGCTTGATAATGTTAGCATATTGTAACTGCTGGGGGTATATAGCTTGATAATGTAACTGCTGGGGGTATATAGCTTGATAATGTAACTGCTGGGGGTACATAGCTTGATAATGTAACTGCTAGGGGTATACAGCTTGATAATGTAACTGCTGGGGGTATATAGCTGATAATGTAACTGCTGGGGGTATATAGATTGATAATGTAACTGCTGGGGGTATATAGCTTGATAATGTTAGCATATTGTAACTGCTGGGGGTATATAGCTTGATAAAAAAAAAAAAAAAAAAAAAAATAAGAAACAATGAACGGAGGAAGGAAAAACACAGATAAAACAAAAAAGTCCATGTGCCTAAAGGCATCCTCCATTCATAAAATGTTTGTAACAACTGGATTTAAACATTTGTAGATTGTAAGTTTGTGGAAAGCAATTCGAGGGAAGTGAATTCCAAAGAGTAGTAGTTCTGGGGATAAATGAATTCTGATAAGCAGAAGTTCTGCATTGTGGAGGAGAAAGTGTAAATTCATGGGCGCTCTCAGCTGCCCTAGTTCTACGGGGAAAGATGTGGAGAGGCGGCACAATTGAAGCAAGTTCCTCGGAACAATTGCTGTGAAAATATCTGTAGAATAATGCAAGGGATGCAACGTTTCTTCGTATGGATAATGTAGGAAGGTCCTGTGTGATTGCAGGGTTATTGATTAATCTAATAGCTTTATTTTGAATTTTGTCCAACTGCCTCAATGCAACCACTCCACTTCCACCCCACAGAGGTGAACAGTAATCCATCTGAGAACGCACATGACTTTTATATATCACGGCCAACTGCTCGTCAGTGAAGAATTCTCGAACTCTGTACAGGAGTCCCAGTTTTTTAGAGGCATTCTTAGCAATGCTTCTAACATAATGTGTCCAGCTCAAGTTAGTAGTTAATGTTACACCGAGAATGTCAATACTAGGGGAAGTGGGAATATTTACATCATTAAAAAAATATATGGGAGTCAGTGAGATTCTGTCGGTTAGAAAATTGAATGTACTTGGTTTTCTGTGCATTAAAGGAAACTAGATTCTTTTGTCCCCATCCATTAATTCTAGAAAGGTCCTGGTTCAGAGAAATTGCAGTGTTTATTTTTGAATTTATAAGATTGGGTTGGGTGAAAGAATTGGTAAATGTGAAGGAACTGTGGAGTGTTGAGTCATCTGCGTAGGAATGTATTGGATTATGAGTGGTAGATATGAGATCATTGATATGAATGAGGAACAGAATTGGGGCCAAAACTGATCCCTGGGGAACACCAGCATTTATTGAATGAAATTGAGAATAAAGGCCATCTACCATTACACGTATTTTTCTGTTATGAATATAAGAAGAAATTAGTGGAACTAATGATGCAAGGCCGTAGTGTGACATCTTCGACAATAAGGATTGATGCCAGACTCTATCAAATGCCTTTGATATATCCAGTGCTATTGTATGTGTTTCACCATGTTGGTCTGTAGCTTGGTTGATTTGATGCGTAAGAAGGCAAAGCATGTCTGCAGTTGATCGACATCGTCTAAAACCATATTGCCTATCACTGATTAATTTATTATTCTCAAGATGCTTAATTATGTGATTATTTAATATAATTTCAAAGACTTTACCAAGAGTGGAAGTTATAGCTATTGGTCTGTAGTTTGATGGATCTGAAGAGGCACCTTTTTTAGGAACTGGATGGATGTTTGCTTCTTTCCAGGGTACTGGGAAGCATGAGGTATGAGTACACAGACGGAAATTTTTTGCCAATACAGGAGCGAGCACCAAGGAGCAATTCTTAAGTACTATTGGAGGAATTTCATCTGGACCAGGAGCCTTATCTACCGAGAGATTCTGCAAAATAGTTTTGACATGTCTGGTGTGGATCTTAAGTGAGGGAATTTCAGGCGAATTAAAATTAAGTACAGGGACATCTTGATTTATTTCATCTAAGGTTGAGTTGGTGGAGAAAATATCCGCAAGAAGGTTAGCTTTACCTCGTGGGTCACTTACAAGATTGCCAGTCGGAGATTTTAATGGTGGAATGGATGAAGCAGTAGTGAAGTTGGATTTAAATGAGTTAAGAGTAGACCACAATATTTTGTTATCATTTGGATTATTTAGAAGTTTATTTGCCTGCTTGTGGAGAAAGTTTGATTTAGTTAGGTTTAATACAGTTTTGGCATGATTTCTGATGTTTCTAAAGTAATTAAAGGCTTCATGTGTTTTTGATCTTGTGTATGCATTGTAGGCTATTGCTTTTTGTTCAGTTACTCTAGCACAATTATGGTCAAACCATTTAGGTGAATTAGATCTTTTACTGTACTTTTGATGAGGAATAAAAGTGTCCATTCCAATTTTTACAAAATCTTGTATGTGGCTCAAGGTGGAGTGTGCATCATTAGAAAAGAAAGAGGTCCAGGGAATGTCAATAAAGAAACCTTGAAGACCCTCCCAGTCTGCCCTATCGTAATGCCATTTAGTCACCAAAACAGGTTCAGAGTGGGAAGGTGTGGTAGGTGATAGACAGGTGGCCTGTATCAGACAGTGATCAGAAGATCCAAGCGGGGACCTCACTGTAACATCATAATTTTCTGAATTGGTTGTTAAAAATAAGTCCAGTAGGTGGGAATTATGATTAGGATTATCTGGTACACGGGTGGGTTGGTTGACTAGTTGAGTGAGATTAAGTGAGTCTGCAAATAGCTCACATTCAAGACCAGCATCATCAGTCCTGGCTGAATGAGTGAGCCATTCAACATTATGGACATTAAAATCACCCAACACAGTGATTTCAGAAGAAGCATTTAAGTTGAGGACACTGAGTTGTGAGGACAGAGAATCAAAAAGACTTTGCTCTGGAGGAGTATTTGGGGAACGGTAGATGCAACATTTGTATTTAAATTTACCAGCAGAAATTAATTTGTATATAGAATAATCAAAATAGGGACAATTGAAACCAGTAACCTCCTCCAAGGCAATTTCAGATTTTGCGAAGCAACATACACCTCCTTTAGGTCTGAAATTTTGGAGCAGTTGATAACCTGGAAAATTAAATCTAGACGTGTCAGATGTGGATGTTACTTGAGTCTCTGTCAAAAAAAGGAGAGTAGGGGATTCTGCTTGAAGAAATTGGTGTACAGAATTGATGTTAGAGTGAAGTCCCCTTATATTGCTAAAGAAAAAGCTGCACCGACGAGCAGCTTTGGGACGTTGCAATGCTCTTGACACAGTCGCATGATGACGACCGGGAGGGCCCTGTGTCAATGACCCAATCCTGCCGGGGGTGGATATCCGAGGGACCACCAGGTTTGCTCTTAACAATTGTACTGCCATGTTTATTGGGTAAGGTGTATGGTGTTACATGTATGATATGTAGTGGGAAGAGTAGTGTTTTATGGATAGAGGATAGCAATGTAGGGCAATGTCGTAAAGTTGGATGTGTATGTTATATAAAGAGGGTTTTCCTGATACCCCTGATGTGTGAGGCAGAAAGATATGTATCCAGCTACCAAGGCCTGGGAGAGAAATGGAATTCAGGCTATTCCCTGAGTCTCCCGAAACCTTGGCGGTAGTACTTCCCTGGGCGGGGCTGCCTACCCCTACTACCTACAGTAGTAGGTGGGGGTATATAGCTTGATAATGTTAGCATATTGTAACTGCTGGGGGTATATAGCTTGATAATGTAACTGCTGGGGGTATATAGCTTGATAATGTTAGCATATTGTAACTGCTGGGGGTATATAGCTTGATAATGTTAGCATATTGTTATTGCTTGTCGGTTGGAATTTGTGTTTAGGTTTGATTGTGTGTGTGTGTACGTTGGCCACGTTTGTACGTACTTTATTTAGGAAAACATTGGGTATTACAATCATTTCTAGGTGTAAGCAGTTATATATTTCATCAATGTATGGTTCGAATCTGAGCCCTAGGAGTTATAATTGTCATCCAATAGGGGAGGTGTGGTGGAGTGGTCTTGCCACTGGCCTGGTAATCCAAAGGTCCCGGGTTCAAATCCCGATGTATCAATGGGAAGATATTATTGGGATGGAATTTGTGCTGTACCTGGTATCAGTGCATTACCACAAGCCCACCGAAACGTCAATAAAATACCCTCATTGTTCCCTGATTAAATAGCACTGTATGAATATTCCCATATTCAAAATATGCTATAGGGGTGCAATGCCTGGCGAGTCATCTGCTCAACAGGTGGCGTTGTGTGTGTGTAAGTGTGAGAGTCCGAGTGTAGGGGGTGAGACAGTGAAGCACGGGAACGAGGTGGCTTCAGAGATGGGGTCGTTTCGGGCCATGAGTGAGCACCGTGCCTCATGTGAAGGCAAGATGGCAGGTGCTCGTTGTACTCTACGTGCTTCACATGTCTCACTCCCTATACTGGAACAAGACCTCACGGGCTTCACTGTTCATTGTAAAGCGGTGAATGTTAAGGCTCTCAGCCTATGCCCGAGAGGAAGTAAGTTGGAATATAGAAAAAAAAAAAAAAAACAAACAAAAAAAAACCTTGTCATGCTTGGGGGAACCGGATCTCGATTAAAAGACTGTCTGCCCCCCACCAGAGTCAGGTTGGGGAGGATTCCTGGTGGAAGTATCAGATGTCTCCCTTTAACCTTCGTGGTGGTATAGGTGGCTGGACCTCCTGCCTGTATGGTTCGAATCTTACCCCTAGCAGTTATTGAAATACCTAATGTTTTCCTAAATAATAATACATACAAATGCGGCCAACGTACACACACACAATCAAACCTAAACACAAACTCCAACAAACGAGCAATAACATTATGCCAACATTATCAAGCTATATATTTAACTCCAACAAACGAGCAATAACATTATGCCAACATTATCAAGCTATATATTTAACTCCAACAAACGAGCAATAACATTATGCCAACATTATCAAGCTATATATTTAACTTTACATGATAATATCACGCTGCTGTGAATCTGAATAAAACTTACCAATGAAAAAGGCAAATAATGATTACTGTCAGTAAGTTTTCACTTGATTCCCCGTTACATATAATCCAACTGTTGCTAGAAGTTTCATATACAATTTTGTTTTTGTTAATATACAATGCAAAGAAACACCCAGACACGGACTTAATACAATTACACACTTGGCAAAAACTCGCCGCTATTCAAACTGAGTTAAAGAGATTCATAATTTATTCGCCACTTCGTAAACTGTAATGAACTCTTTGAAACCAACCTGTATTTTTGTCTCGAGCATCTGAGACAAGGGAGAATCTAAAACAAAAGTATTGAAAGACGGTGGAAAAATCAGCCCCAACTAATGAAGACCGATACATTAAAGGGGTGAACTCTTACCCAACTCCTGAACACTATTGCCGCCATCTTGTATACCTTGTGTTGTGTACAGTTGCATTCATAAATTATCGCCCCTTCTATAATTTAAATTTTATTTTCCTCTTTTCGTATCCTGGAAACATAGCAAAACTTAATTAACTAATAATTAACAGTAAACAAGGGTAAATTCCTTTATTTCAAGTTCACTACCAATATAACATTTTAGTCATCAGAATGTATTTGTGGTAGTCAAGAGATAATGGATTACTTAATCGAGTACAACAAATATTGACAGATTCACTGTACAGCTATTGACAAATGTTCGTGAGTGCTTGCGATTTGCTTTATGTAAATATCTATTCAAATCAAATCAGCTATATATTTGTAAATATATATTACATCTATCTATCTATCTATTGTCTGATGCCGTGATCCCCGAAGGGGTGGCCACGAACGAACAGCCCCCATGCACCTCTGTCTCCAGTCAGTCGACGCCCCTCCTCCCAACCAGTACCGCCTTCATCCATATATTTCCTCACTCCATCCTTCCACCTCTCTTTCGGTTTACTTACATCTCCCTCTCTGTCCTTCCACCTCGCTCTCGTACACCCTCATAGTCCCATATGTTCCATATGGCAGAACCATCTCAAGGTGTTCCTTTTCACACTTTCCAGCACATCTACCTCCACACCATACCTCCTTCTTACTTCCTCATTCGTCTGTCTATCCCTCCATGTAACTCTGCACGCACTTCTCAAGTAACTCATTTTCACCCCTCTCACTCTTGGTCTGAGTCTCTTCTCCAACATCCATGCTTCGCTTCCATAAGTCATTGTCGGGATTACCACACTGTCATACAAGGACTTCTTCACTTCCATACTGACCACCCTATTTCTTGTTACTGCTTTCAGCATCCGTACAAGTACCCTCTTCCCCTGTTGCACACTCTCCTGCACTTCTTCATCCATAGTCCCATCTTTACTCAACAAACTGCCCAGATACTTAAATGAGCTGACAATCTCCATAGCCTAACTGTTCAACTTCACCTCACACTCTGTGGCTTCATTCACCCCTTTCGAAGACCATAACCTTGCTCTTCCCCCATTTACTTTCAGATTCCATTTTTCGCATACTGTCCCAAACATATTTACCTGATCCTGGTACTCCCATTCGTTATCACTCATCAGAACTGTATCATCAGAAAACAGCAGTACAGGTAGCTTCCACTCATTTCCTTCCCTTATCAGCGATACACCAACATCCACTGCTCTTCCTTGTATTTCTTTCATGACTCCATCCATATATACAGTAAACAACCACAGGGACATCACACACCCGTTTCAACCAAACATTCAGGTCAAAGAACTCGCTCTGCTCATTCTCCACACGTACTGCTGCATTTGCACTCTCATAGATGCTCTTCACTGCTTTCAGCAACTTGCCATCTACTCCATATAGTCTAAGTACTTTCCACAAACCTTCTCTATCCACTCTGTCATAGGCCTTCTCCAAGTCCATGAAGGCAACATACACCTTTTGTTGCTTCTCCAGATATTTCTCCACAACACAATTCAGGGTTAAAATCTGATCAACACATCCTCTACCCTTCCTAAAACTGCCCTGCTCGTCACCTCTCCATTTCTTCGTTTTCACTCTCACTCTCTCAATCACTACCTTACTGTACACCTTCCCTACTTAGACATATTCCTCGGTGGTTACCACACACTCCTCTTTCCCCTTTACCCTTATATAGGGAGACTATTATGCCTGTTTTCCAGTAATCAGGTGCACTCTCCTTCTCCCATGCTAGTTTGCACATTTTACATACCCATTCGATCCCTATCTCACCACCATACCTCACCATTTGCCCACACACTCCATCTGTTGCTGGTGCTTTCCCCAACTTCACTCTTTGCATGGCTTCCCACACTTTTGACCTCCTGAACCCCACCTCCTCTTCCACTACTTCTCTTCTTCTCTCTCGTTTAAGTACTCCCTCCATCTTTTGACTCTCTCTTGCTTCTCGGCTAGCATTCTAACAGTCTTATCTTTCACACCCTTACTGTTTCCCTTGCTACCTTCCCTAACTTTCTTGACTTCTTTCCAGAACAATTTCTTACACTTCCTCCATTTTACACTCAGATTCCATCCAAATTCTTCATCTACTCTTCTCTTACTTTCCTTCACTACTCTCTTTCTCTCCACATACTTCACTTGTTTCTGTCTCTCTAAATCTTCATTCTCTCTACTACCCAACCACTCTCTATACGCTTTCTTCTTGTCTACCACAGCTATTCTTACCTCCTCTGTCCACCATGCTGTACCTTTCACTCCCCTCCCTTTTTCCCTTACTCCACACACCTCCTTACATGCTGCATAGATCTCTTCCTTAAACAACTTGCTCATCTCCTCCACTTCCTCCATATCTTATAGGTCGAAACCATCTAGTCGTCTTTCTACTGCTCTCCTGTACTCTTCCCTAATTTCCTCCTCCAGTAGCCTCTCCACCCTCCTCGCCATTCCATCATCCTCTCGCCTCCCTCCAGCTCTCCTCACCCACTTATTTTGTATCCTAATTTTAGCTACTACTACATAATGATCAGACAGACCCCCTCCAATACACCTATGCACCCTAGCATCCAGCACAGATTTCTTAATTTGTTCATCCACACATATCAATCAGTGCCTTTCGTTCCACCTGTCTTATCCTTCTTCCTCCACACCCCTTTCCATGTGTACCTGTGTATCATTCTGTGTCGGAAGAAGGTGTTGGCTATCCACAGCCTCCTGCCCACACATACGTCCACAAGTGCACTACCATTCCCATTCACCTCTGACTGTACCCCCCAGTCTCCCACCACTCCATCAATTTTCCTATCACCCACCTTCCCATTCATATCCCCAATCAGAAATATTCTTTCGTTCTTGCCAAACTTATCCAGGCATGCCTCCACATATTATATACTTATTACTATATTGCTGTTATTATCTGAACATCAATCTAAATAGATATAATTATTTCCTTAAAGAAAATCGCAAGAGCTCACGAACATTTGTCAGTAGTTGTACATACACTGTTTACTACTGATCACTCTACTATTGTAACAACCAGACCATAATGGTTAAGTCAACAACATTCAGTACAGTACACTTGCACTTACCGTACTTTGCAGAGCCTACCGAGAACATGGCTGAAAAAAAACAAATAAAATAAACAATAATAAATAATAAAATAATTATGTATATACTGTATATTATACCGATATCCCTTTAGAGTAAGTTCTCGTGTGTGGGAGTGAAATAGCTAAGTATATATAACGTGAACGGTTCCCAGAGGTACCTTAGGTTGGCGTGGCTTGGATAGGAGCTTTACCTTATCTGTATTTATTTGTATTATATATAATTTTTGCCATACGCTTATGGATTTACTCACACTCCAGGTGACCTTATTTAACACCTTACGAGCGGCCTATGCGGTTTATTTATGTGTACCGCACAGCGGGGTGTTTTTAGCCAAAATAGGGCTGTTTACGTGATCATTTTCATGCCTAAATAAGACCCAGAACGTAAAACAAATACCTATCCCTGAAAGGGCATAAACAGAGCTTTCGAATGACACCATAACGATCCTTGTATGATGGATAGTTTTCTTGCAATAACCGTGCAACGCGAGTGCAAAAAGCAGGTAATTCGGTACTTTCAGTACATAATTGAGTATGTAGCGAGTGAGAGAGGGAGGAGGGAGCTGAGATTTGTGTCAGTAGGTTCGCCGCGGTGGTCTGGAGCAGTCATACGCTCGCTAGTCTCCTGCCACCACTTGTCTCTCTCTCTCAGCCACATTACGTGCTGAAATTGCCACTCGAGTTATGTCGAGCGCCGCCACATAGTCCAGCTTTTTTTAACTCGACTTATGTTGCTCGCCGCTAAATAAGGGTTAAAACCCTAGAATGGTAACCCTGGATTTCAGTAACGTAAAAGGTAACCCCGAGAGAATTTCTCCCGGAAATGAAAAAGGGAAAAAAAATACTTATGTAGAAAATTATTTTATTTTGAAAATACACAATGAAATTAGAGCTTTCTTCTTTCATTTAGCCTATTTTAAATGTAAATTGTAGTTTAAAGTATGAATGATTTTAAATTTCAAAAACGTAACTAAAAAGTGATTTTATTTTAAAAACCATATTAATTAATTAGGCAAAAATGAAATACTGGCCCGATTGGCTTCTCCTGCTGTGTGTGCAGTCTTGGGTGATGGGAGCATACCATGGCTGAGTCCCATCCCTCTACCTCAGCTTTCAGCTATTTCTACCTCAGCTATTTCACATGGACTGCACAACACACGTTAACAGTAACTCTGGGAGAAATTCTCCCTAAATGTGATTTAGGGGCAAAACCTAGCGAGTTAGCTGGACCGCACACCCACCATCAACCAAGTCGGACAATGGACTGAAGGTACTGGGCGCGCCAAGCCAGACCCACGCTGCCACATGGGTGAATCACGTGATCACCTCTTGCGCCTGGGAGAAATTCTCCGGCCGTAACCGTTCTAGGGTTAACATTCATAATGCCACATTCCTATTGTATAAGGGTATTGATGTGGTTAGTTATTTAAAATAGGACTGCAGAGGCTATCAAACCTTCTGGATTATTAAGCCAACACACTGTAAGTCAATAATACGTCAAGACAGGAACCCCTTTTGTAGAACTCCAGTCCCTTGTTCCTGTGGTGGAGTGATCATGCTACTGAGCTGATAACCAAATGTAATGTCAACAATCCTAAATGGATTGAAAAACTCAGCTTGGATCTACTTGGAAGTACTAAACGAATGATCAGCCATGAATAATGCATAAGCCTAGAAGTGTGGTGATACATATCGGTCAGGCAAATCTAAGTCAAACTCTGCAGAAGATTTGACTGCATGGACCAACACAAATATTAATTTTAGGATTAATAGTGACTTTGCTTCTTCATAGAAATAAACAACATTAACAAAGAAATACCACAAATAATTGATGGGTTCCTATTCAGGAATTCGCCATTTTTGCATCATGGATTTTCCTATGAATTGGTAATCATATTATTGTGTTATTCACGATAGGCTGATCAAGGTGAGCATGTAATAAGAACATTACAATTTTAAATTCACCATTGTCTTTTACACGTATATATCCTAATCCAAGTATTTTGAACTGTAGACAATTTAAGAAATAATGAAAACCATCGCCAATTTTTAATACACTATTAGTGGGCCGAATTTGCTTATACTCATCATTATGCATATAGGTATATTTGTATTGCAACTTTAAACATACCGATAGTTTCTAGTACCTATTCTGCGCTTATTGGCTCTTATAGTAAACAATGTATATAATGGTTGCGATTTTTTTTTTTTTTTAAACCAAATATCCAAACAGAGACAAAGTTTCTAATGTTTGCCAGTAAAGCTTGGGGCGACTTCTAAGCTCAGATTAGCCAAGATGATGAACGAATCCCATTATTGACTCGCACACGATTTTTACATATAGTTATATTCCATTTCACTTTATAATATCCATCTAAATAATATATCTATTTCATAATTTCTTATGTCTCCGAGTTCGGTTTCCATTATTGATCAGCATGTAAACGTTAACATTCCTTGTAATTGCACAATGTAAGGGAGCCCACCTATCTTTTTTTTCTCTTTCTCTCCCTCTCTCTTTGGCTTGTATCCATTCGGCCCCTTTCAACCAACTATTTTAAGACGTTTACCCCCATCCAGGTGTCAATCTTTTCCTGGTGATCGGTAGCGAGCCAGCATATATATTTTTTGGTTTTGAGAGCAAGCTAAATTTGTACATTTTTCGATAGAAACATGTCTCCGGCGAAGCCGGATCTCTCCTTACAATGCTGGCTCGCTATCGCTCGCCAGGAAGATATCAACACCTGGATGGAGATAAACGTCTTAAAACAGTTGGCTGAATGGGGCCGAATGGATACAACCAAGAGAAAGAGAGAAAAGGAGAGAAAGAGAAAAAGCAGGTGACCCCTTTAACCCTACAAGTCAGTCATTCGTTTGGGTTGCATGGATTCCTTGCGAGGATAGGAATGGGGGAGAGGCTTTTTTACCAGGCTTGCTTGCCTGTAATAGTTGTATATATATGTATGTATGTATGTATGCATGTATTTAATCAGGCCCGTTCCCCATTTTTCCTTTTTTTCTGGGGTGGCCGACTCGAGACAGAGCCCGAATAGGGACAACACAACACATCAGAAAACAATGAACACATAAAAACAAACACATATTCACACACATCTAGGTCACCCAGGAGAAGACCCAGAGACCAGGGATCACCAAGGATGAAAAGCATCTTCTATTCAATTATATTATATTCATCTTCTAATTTCATTCCTCTCTGAGATTAAAAAATGTATAGTTGAATTTAGAGTGTATTATCTTATTCAACAGTTGCAAACAACATAAGAAAGTAAATCAACTACGGCATAGCAAGAAACTCTTAATTCAGTAATACTATTTTGACCTTCATATTGTGTTTATTTATTGTTTTGTGTTGTGTTGACCATCTGTCCATCTGACCATCTGGCTGTCTCGAGTCGCCCCCCCAAAAAAAAATAAAAAAAAATAAATAAATAATAAAATAAAAATAAAAATAAACAAAACAAAACTAAAATAAATTAATAAATAAATAAATAAATACAAAAACTAAAATAGTTAAAATGGGGAATGGGCCTGAGTACATACAGTACATAGTATACAGTATATACATTTAATATCAGCGGATGCAGGGAGCAGTACATACCTCCCTTAGCCATACCATTTGGTTTAGTTGAAAATTATATAACAGTAATATAAGAATTCAGAGGCTATCAACCCTACTGGATTATTAAGTCGGCACACTGCAAATCAAGAATAACGTGTCTGCGAGAACTCCAGTTCCTTGTGGAACAGTAAATACTATGTGCTCACTGTACACTGTCAATACTGCTTTATGCAATCTGCATTATAAGTTAACCCCTTCTGTATCGGCGACCTCTTTTCAACTTTATTCTGACTATTATTAGACGATTCCACACAGTTTAAAAAGGGCCTCCAGCAATTAACAGGCTTCGAACTATCTCACTTAACCCTTTTTCTACCACACACCCGTCTTAATCTCCAAATAATCATGTAAATATATATAGGTATGGCAGAGTGGTCTTGCCACTGGACTGGTAATCCAATGGACCCGGGTTCGAATCCCAATGTATGCTTCAGGGGGGCAATGCCTAGTGAGTTAATTGCTCAATAGGTGGCGTTCTGAGAGTGAGGGATGAGACGGTGAAGCAGCGCAGAGGCGAAACAGCTTCAGAGATGGACTTGGGTTAGAGCCGTGAATAGGTGCTTCGCATGTCTCACTCCCTAGACTGGAACAAGACCTCACGGGCCTCACCGTGTTCAGCGGTAGAGTGTGCAGGCTCTCAGCCTATGCCCGAGAGGGAGTAGTTGGAATATATAAAAAAAAAAAAAAAAAACGTCGCCAGTACAGAAGGGGTTAAGTGATATGAACTGTGAACCTTTTGTGATGCTAAAAAATCCATGGAACTCCGTTTACATCGCTCTCGATACAATAAGTTTTGGCACGAACGTTAAGGTGGGATGGTTTTTCTGGACCCACTTCTCCCTCATATTTAGCCCCATTAGTTTTGAAATTGTAAGACGTTCGTTCCATTAGTTTGGCGATTTCGATAAATTTCTTTGTCAATATTAAAATCTTTTGTGCAATTTAGGTGTCAATTTTTCCCTAGCGAGCGATAGCGAGCCTTTAAATTTAAGAGGAATCGGCTTTCGGCCTGGACATTTTTCTACCGAAAAATGTACACATTTATCTTGAAAGGAGGTCTATGGGGTATAATTTTAAGCTTGATGGAAGTATAGGGAACAAACCAAAAACGTCTCATTGAGGGGGTAGTGCTTGGTTTTTGGTCTATATATTTATTTATTTATTTATTTGTTAGTTTCCTCGTTGGACCTCTGTCAAACTTAGAAAAACATCCCCTAGACCCCCTTTCAAGATAAATTTTTATATTTTTCGGTAGAAAAATTTCCCGGCCAAAGGCTGGTGCCTTCTAAAATTAGAGGCTCGCTATCGCTTGCCAGGAAAAACAAGACACCTAAAGCCCCTTTCACACATTCACGATTTGGGTCACGATTTGGCCCGAGGACCGAAATTTGGTACATCGGCAGAGACAGGGACACGATGTGAGCGTTGGACGACGAAGACATGAAGGTGACACGTCAACAGCACGACGAGGACGATGGAACCACGAGTGCCACACGGGTACAGCACGTCATAGCCCGAACGGTCAAAATTACGGTCAAATCCGGTACCCGACTGGGCACGATGGGAGCTCGATGAGGGCCGGTGGTGGTATGATGGTGACACGTGGCCGACCCGACGAGGACGACGCCACAACGTCAGGCAGCCTGACGGACATAATTGCATATATAAAGGGGCAGATATGGTACCTGCATGTCACTCTACACACATCCCCAGCCACGGCCACCCATCACCACTCGCCCTACACCAGATCATGGATAAGCTCGAAGTCCTGCAGCTGCAGGTTGATCTGGTAGCACACCAGGCCAGGCTCAATGTACAGTTGTACATGGCTTTGCAAGGTGCCAACGCGGTGCCAGTACAAACCACGAAACGAAGAAGATAGAGTGTGTGTATATGTATGATTTTGTGTTCGTGTGTGTGTGCGTGTGTGTATGTGTATGACTGTGAGTGTGTGTGTGTATGTGTGTGTGTGTGTGCGGCATTACCGACATAATCCCCACCAGAAAAAAGCGCTTATCTAACCCTTGCTACATCATTAGGAAGATAGAGAAACGCATACTCGCTTACGTCAATAGTTGTAACTTAAACGTCCGGCCCAGCCTAGATAACTATGGTACGTTAATAATTAGGTTTTTTTTCTTTCGTTTGTTTACTGTTTATATTGTATATATACATAATCAACACACACACACACACACGCACACACTCACAACCACACACACAATTGCACTCACACACACACTTGTGAAAAGAGTTTAAATTAATATAGATATATGAAAAATATAGAGATACAGTCAAACACCCTCCCCAAGGCAAAATAGAGAGGCGGATGGACTTCATCAGGCCACAGCCCTCCGCCGTAATCGTTTTTCTGTTATAACTGGGTCAAACTGGCTATCTCTATAATACCTGGTGTACCTCGCACTCACACACTGTGGTGGCCCTATTTATGGCGCAAAAAAAGGCACTGGGAAAAATGTCACAAAACAAGGTATTAATTGTTAAGGAGTAATAGATAAGTAAAATATGTTTTGATGCAATATGCAATATTGTAATTATATATATCTGGTAGTGTACTCACCATACGTTAGGTTAGGTTATTTTTTATTTCTATGTGAGTGGGGGAGACAAAAGGCAGAACTGCCTATTTCCAGTGCCTCCCCAGAGTTGAAAGAGTGACAGGGCCAAAATCAAGGGACGTTCGAGCTAAAATGCCTGGACATACGGAGTATAAAGCAATTTAAGTCATAGGAAGAGGGAAAGACTGATTCTGGGAGTGAGTTCCAGAGCTCAGCTGTTGAATAGAAGAAAGATTGAGGTAGGTTAGGATAGATAGAAAAATAGTGTAATTAAAGCACAAGATAGAAATACAATAAATAATACAAATATATACAAATTATGTAATTCTTGAATAACACATTATTTAGGAAAACATCAAGGATAATATACTTGCCTTAAACATTGTGATACATTTTCATAATATGCATTTTTTTTCCTACCCCGAAGAATATGCCATTTTTCTGTGCCTTTGTTCCCATTGCCATTTTTCCATTGCCATTTTTCCTGTGCCTTTTTTCCCTGTGCCTTCCCCCCCCCCCCCCCCGTGCATTTTGTTCCTACATTCGGTGCGGTTATGCCACATCTCGTCGATATCGTGCAGCACGTGGTGTTGCCGTGGCAACGTCGGGTGTTGAGGGGCGGCGACGGGGGATTAAAAAAAAAACGTTTATATTCCCGATGCACCCAGATGCCAACACGTGTATACCGATGCAACCCGATGCCTCACACGCCGTCCACACATCAAACACACGATGTACCCAATGGTACCACGCCAATTTTCCCTCGTGCGATTTGTTTGGACACCCCCAAACACATCTTCCTCAAGCACGATTTGCCACGTCCCGCCCCGTGGGTAACCCGCCGCTCCCTGATGACCCCCGACACACGTTGGTGAGTGCACCACGTTGTGTCCCGATATTCAAATCGGGGTACGTCGTGCTCAACATCGTGAATGTGTGAAAGGGGCTTTAAGGGCAATAAAGGTTTTAATACCTACAAAAAATGAGGCGAAAGGTCTTATAATCACCAAACTAAGGGAACGAACGTCTTAAGACCTCAAAACTAATATGCTAAACATGAGGGAGAAGGGGATCCATAAAAAGCGAGTAGTAGCCTACCTCCTTCAGTTGGCGCGGGAAAGTCATAGTCCTCACTACATTTGTTTGAGACACTTGGTCATCCCAGAGATAGTTCACCCTTTGAATACCAGTGACGTGTTTGTCATCAATTTATGGCAACTATTAGACGATTTTATACAGCTTAAGAAGGACCTCTAACAATAATAAGGCTTCAAACTGTCACAACCAACCCTTTTAACTACCACAGATCCTTCCGAAGCTGCATAATATAGTCTAAATATAGCAAGAATGAAATATAACACGTTGCTGGTACTGTACCACCACCGACGATACGAGTCTCCTGTCGCCTGTGAAAAAGTTGGTACGTCACCTCTGAGGATGTCCCAGCAATGTTTGATCAGTTTGGAGAATGGGTAAACTTTTCAAATTATTACCGCCGAGACGCTGCTGTAGTATGCAAATATATATTTACCCTTACCATTCATATATACTGTATATATATACCGGTATATATATATATATATATATATATATATATATATATATATACTCTGGCACATACCCGATTTTATATTATTTGTTTTTATTTTTTTATTGGGGTTGGCTGACTTGAGACAGAGCCCGAACGGCGACAACACAACACAACACAAAGCAAAAACAAAACGCAAAAAACCCAGGCCCATTTGTGGTCCTCAGCATAAGATTCACAGGTCCCAGATCTCCCAGAGAGGCTCCGGTTTCTGCGGCAAACATGCAGCGAAGCTGTACCACCACAAGCCCGCCCACCATGCATCCAGGCGTACCCTTCATATATACCGGCTCCCCAGGCCAGGCGCCTGACGGACTATTTCTCTTCAATAAGCTTAGGAAGGATCTCCAGCAATTAACAGACTTCGAAGAATCTCAATCAACCCCTTTAACTACCACAGATCCTTCCTCAGCTTCATAGAATCATCTAAATATATCTAGAATAAACTCATAAAAGACGTCACTGGTACAGAAGCGGTTAAGCTTATCTTGTTGTATGACCTGATGTATAATGTCCCCCGTCCCCCCAAACACTCTTTCCCTCTGCTACCCCCCCTCGGTCCTCCTCCACCTCTGTTTCTCCGCCTTCTTCCCCTTTCTCCGAGCGGTATAGAAGCTACACAAGGTACGGTAGCGTTAATAAGTCATGTCTCAGCTGTCACTACGTTTGGCTCGCTCTGTGCTGTATTAATGTCAGATGTTGAATAGGGTGGGTAAGTGTAGGAACATGTTGGTATATATCACTCAAAAAGAAGAAATCATGTGTAAATATTACTGATACCAATTATTGACCAAACTATAGGTTTGATTCCCGGAGGGAAGTAATGAAAACCTAATATTTTGTAGGGCCTCGTAATCATTGATGATATTGCCTATTAATATAATAGTCTCCCTTCAACATCCGCGGCAGCAGTTTTGAATCTCCCACGCGGAAGGGTCAGGGAGTACTCTCATAAGTGCACGCTTAATTCTCTTATGGAACCGTCCTTATGATTTGGTACCTTACAGAAAAAACTTTGTAGAAAATAAAAAAGAAAATTTAACTTAATATCTGTTATATTATGGCTTTCCAGGCGCGGATTTCTTGTGCGCAACACCCAGGCGCAGGCTCCCTTGTCGCCATACTTCCTTCACTGATATATCAAGAGTTAATAGAGATCAACGAATGGGAAGGGGATGGATTCATCGTCAATGATTACGGGGCCCTACTAAATATTAGGTTTTCATTACTTCCCTCCGGGAATCAAACCTATAATTTAATAGTGGCCCCTTCATCATTGACGATATTGCCTGAGTACCAAGACTGGAGGGGGACATTTGTGACAATACCCTAACCTCAGGACAAAAATAAGCTGTATATTTTTTATTTTGTGTTATTGTATACAGACAATAAATAATATAATAATATTAAAGATTGCAAGCAGGGCGTGACTTCAAAGAAAGTCTGCTTGCTGAAGACCAGATCTTTACCATAAGATCTATACATGATAAACTGGGAACATCCTTGTGTCCCTAACTAGAACTATAAACTCTTTGGAATGTTGTTCTAACCTTAACAGCGTATATATGTTTGTACATTCTAGTAATCCTATATAGTTGCAACTATGATAGATTTCTTAAAACAAAAATTAAAAATTTGAACCGTCATATCAGTTCGATCACAGCTCGTGATTTATCACAATCTCCGGCGGAAGGAATCCATGGGGCTTTGGGGTATTCAGCACGCCCCCCCCCCCCTTTTCATACCTTTACCTTAATTATAATAGCACAGAGCCTACGAGACCTTCTGTCGTAAAGCTACACAGGTACGTTTTGGCTTGTATTGAGCGACCGACAGGTATCGTGTTAGGAAAGTATGGTTTGATGCCCACAATTGAGTGTTGGCAATGTCGTCTATAGAATTTTTTTGTAAAAATCTAAGAGAGACTGCCCACTTCCTGATGTCGTGGGCCAGGCCCACTTCCTGATGTCGTGGGCCCTGCCCACTACACCGGGATTACTTTCTTTAATAAAATCTACTAACAGAGAAGCCAATTTTCTCGTAGTAACACGATTGCCTGCCTGGTTCACCCACAGAAAGCCTGGTTGTCGAGGGTGAGCTGCCCTCATAAACTTAACTAAACTTAAGTAAGGCCTCCACTGGATATAAAGTATGATGAGTGTGTCCGCGCTTTAACGCCGGAACAGAAATTTCAGAGAATACATGATCAGAGTGCTCATTCTTAGCCATAAAAGTGGGGGACGGCGCGATCTGGACCTTGTCGTGCAGTCTCCCAAACCTAAGGCAATTAGGTTCGTTGCTCATCGCCGCCAGCTCAGAGACCCTATTTCCTGTAGCTAGAGACATCAGGAACACAGCCTTTTTAAGTAATGAATAAAATCCGGCGCGTTATTATATTTGCGCGATTGAAGCAAAGATAAGGCCTTATCAAGCGACCAGGTGGGTATGAGCTGACGTGGTGGTGGGCGGAGCCTGAAACACGCCCTCATAAACCCTTTCTCCTCCGCCTGCGGTATCAAGAGACCAGTGAGATCAAAGAAGGGGGTTCTGATAGCAGATAAGTGATTTTAACGTAACAACGGACAAACACTTCTGCTCAAATAAATAATCTAAGTATTTGAAGACCAGGGCACCTGCCTCTACAATCCAGTTCGTAAAAGCTTTCCAATGTGATTGATATTGCCTCCTGGTAGATAAAGTATATTGGTTCATAACTTTACTAGTGACACTTTCCCCATACTGAGCTAGCCATTTGGCATTGTAAATGTCCAGAAGGCAAAATTGAGCGAAGTCTGAAGGTTGCCAATCATTTCTAAGTGGAATGCGGAAACCGGGAGTGACACCGGGTCCTTGCACCATTCGTTCAACTGGTGGTACCATACCTGAGCCGGCCATAGCGGCGCGATCATCGAGACTAAGCGCCGGTAACCTCTTAGTTTGTGAATTACCCTGCACATTAGAGCAGAATCTGGTGGAGGAAACAGATAGATTGAGTTCCACTTGTTCCAGTCCACTAATAACGCATCTGGTCCCCCCGCCGGAGTTACCCCTTGGCGGGTCAGGAAGAGAGGTAGCATGGAGGTTTCCTCAGATGCGAACAGATCCACTTGTGGACGGTAAGGCTTGGCAATCATCTTGTCGAAGACGGTTTGTTTGAGAGCCCATTCTACTAAAGTGCTCCGTCGCCGGGACAGCGCATCCGCCCAGATGTTCGACACGCCTGGGAGGTATAAAGCATGCAGATGAATGCTCAGCGATTCGGCTAGAGCAAAAATCTGTTCTGACACTACTAGCAACTCTCGAGACCTCACTGAACCTTGTTTCTGAATGCAATGGACCGCAATTAACCCATACAGCCCCAGCGACGCGTCTGACGTGTCGGCGATTTATGTAATGCACAGCCCCAGCGACGCGCCTGACGCGTCACCCTAATTGCGCCGACCGTAACCTCAGGTGTAGCCACTCAAGAGGGCTCAGATTTGTATGGGAACTGAGTACGTATCCCACGCAACCGTGCCGATGGTTGAAAACTCTCAAAGTCCACGTGCGTGCGCGTGAGCGCGCAATAACCTGTTTTTTTGGGGTAATTGCCTTTAATTTTTTACTCTTGTAAAATACGTTTTCGGGGGCTCTGTAGGACCATTTTTTAAGCTTTTTGAGCGGTTTTTCGTGGTTTTTCCTTCATTCCTAACCCATTCGCTATAGTTTCTGGAATAAAACAATTTTTTGAAAACCGGCCGGGTTCTGGTGAACAAACATTACAAAACTAGCCGGGGCTCCACGGGTTAAGTTGTCCATCCGAAACACTATTGATTTCCCTTGCAATGACGAGCCGTGGGCTTGGAGAAAATATAGAGGAACTAGAAGCTCTTGTTTGTTGATGTGCCATAACTCGTTCTGGGCCCAAGTAACCTGCCCTTGATGGCGTAGATTGGACTGATACCCCCACCCTAGTGTTCCAGAAGCGTCTGTGTCTACCCATACCGAAGGAGGAGGAGAAACCCATGTTGTCACAGAGTATAGTGTTTCGGTCTTCGCCCAGACCGTCAGTAAGTTGTGAATTAATCGAGGAATCGGCCATAGTTTTCCCGCCGGCAGTAGTGGGAAAAACTTGTTGCCTTCCATGAATAATCTCTTTTTTTTTAAACCGGCCCAATTTCACAGTTAATTGGATCCAGTTGAGTGAGCCGACCAGGGACTCTCACATCTTCCTTGTCATACTCAGACTGTGGAGAAAACTAAATAGTTTCCTGCGAAATCTGTGGCGATTGTCCACACTCTGAGTAAGAGTCAGATTGGCGGTATCCCAGACCAACCCTATCCACTGAATTTCCCGTGTAGGAACAAGAAGAGACTTTGCCAAGTTCACCTTGAACCCTAGGGTTTGTACACGATTGATTACTTGTTGGTCATCATTGTGACATAACTCTCTCGACTCCGCCACCACTAGCCAGTCGTCTAGATACCACAACACCATTATGCCCTGGTCCAATAATGGTAGAAGTGCTTGCCGGGCTAATTTTTTGAAGATTCTCGGTGCCAGGTTCAACCCGAAAGGCAGTCTCTGAAAGACATAAGTCTCTTGCCTGACCTCATGGCGAGGAACTTTTGGAACCGTTTGTTGATAAGGAAATGCCAATAGGCGTCTTTGAGGTCTAAGGAGCACATCCAACCCAACGGCGGAAGTACCAGCCTGATTTGTTTTACTGTTGTGACGCCTCCCGGCGTTAGCAGAATGGTTGCGTGGGGCATTGCAGCTCGCTAGCGCTCGCCAGGATGGGGGGATGGGCTACAGTTGTCCTAGAATGATCTGCTTTATTTAATTAGTGTCGTGTTGCCACAGACAGTCTAGAAATGGTCTTTGTTTTGGTCTGTGACCGCGCCTTATATTTTATATTCGCTATAATATAAATGTTGCTTGTGTGGGAGGCGAGCGAGAGAGGGTGAGGGAGTACACCTGGCAGCGGGGTGACCTATGACGCGGCTCGCTTGGGCGCTGACGGCGTTGGCGGCCGGGTGGTCAACTAGTCCCTTCCCGTCGCGGCCTCGTGTTCTTTACCAGCTCAGAGCTTGCCTGACACGCATATCACCTACATCCTTTGCAATTCTGTCCCCCATACTCGCCACTTTGCATACTATTTCTCTCTCTCGACTTCTCCTTTCTCATTCTCTAATCTTTATTAAACTCAACGTCCCTTCTGGTTTCAGCAGACGTTCACCGTCGACCAGTCGTATTGTACGCGAAACTCTCAGATATTTCCGTGTATTAGGTTAACCCGTTGAGACCCAGCGTCGCACGTGTTGGGTCGGCAGTCTTTGATCACCAACTCCCAGCGACGCATCACGTGCGTCCGACATATAAAAAACACTTACGTGGCTCGTAAGGTAGGAAATGGCGGGAGAATAGGAGGGGGAGGTACCGTAGTGTGTGTGTGGGAGCCGGGCCAGTAGGTGTGAGCGGGCCGAGACAGCCGCGCGGCTGGTGGTGGTGGGCTTAGTGGGGATAGTTTACACCCCTAGTTCACCGCCACTTTGAACCTTCATTACTCCGGTCGTATGGGAGCTAGAGGCTTGAGATTTATGTGAGATAATCCTTAGGATGTATGCCGTACAATGCCATACTCAGTTTTTACCCTAGTGCTCCCGGGCGGGTGATCATGCGGGGGAGACGAACTATTGAAACCCCCCCCCCCCGCCCCCCAAATGACCGAAATGAGTGTTTTTTTATTTTTGTGTTCATTTCTCACCATTCTCTTCCATTTTGGCTCAACAAATTTTTTTGAGGCTCCCCCCCAAAAAAAAATGTCAGAGGTGATATATTTTTTTTTTTTTTCATTTCTCATCCTTGTCTTCCATTTTAGCAAACCAAAAAAATAAGTGAAAATGGCTTGGGACTGGGGTGAACAAAATATTATAACTAGCCGGGGCTCAACGGGTTAAGGAGGTATTATGCTTTATTGAGGGTTAGAGAGACGGACTTTTCCGTATGTGTCCTCCTCTCGGGAAGGTTGTAGACCGGTATATGTCTCCCTGGCAAGGTGTTGAGTGATTCTTCTTGGTTATCTAAAGCTAGACTGGGGGGTAAGGTTACTGTGTCGTTGTCTCCGATGTGTGCAGTGTTAGCTAAGCCCTGCACGACATCGACAGGTACTGTGGGAGCCTAAGTTGTCTTCGGGTGGGTTTACTTTGCAAGCACAGCGCTGTGGTGTGAGAGGGCCATAGCCTATCCCTCACAACATAGTGCTGCCTCTTTGTGTTGACTTCTGAGGGATCGCCAGGATAGAGCTAGGTACTAGAGACCTAGATTTATCAAGAGAGCATCCCCGTCATATAACGTAATCTTCATTATACCACCCTCGGACAACGTTAGGCTACGAGCCGCATGCTCGCCCATTGTTGCCCTGCCTTGATACCCCAGCTACACTTTATTAACTGAGCAGACACTGGTTAGAGATAAGCCCCATTATTATATGTATGCAACATTATTATTCACTGCACTTTTGAGCCGAGGTTGTTGTTGAGTTGCACAACCCGAGTAGGCTGTTGCGTTGTGTCACGAAGCATTTCTTTAGTTGTCGAGCATTACTACCTTTGCGCAGTCTTTATTATTCGCCTGCCTACTATTACTATATGTCCTAGCATTTATTGTGACCCGTATTCTGCATTATAATTGTTCAAGATTCTTTACGAACATCTTCCCAGCATCAGACTTATTTCAGAAGTTTCCAGTTGATGTTGCAGGACTAGCATGGCACTTTCTTTAATACAGGAGTGCCAGTTGTTTGAGTATCTACCGTAACGTTAATTAATCACGTTAACTATCTTTTCTTTGTGTAACATAATCGAGTAATCTTTTACTGTTTGAGAATAGGCTGTTTCATTGAGCGTCAGCCTAGTGTGTGTGCACCAGTTACCGAGTCATAGGATACCTCGTTGTCCAGGCACGACTCAGGGCGGCAATGGTGTTTTGTTTTCCAGTGTTTAAGGCAGGGGTTGGATCTAGTGTTACCGTTGTTGCTTTTTGCCATCTAGTCCAATGTTGAAGAGCCCTGTGTCTTTGAGAACCTGGATCGTAACAAATGGCGACCTAGCTCAGGATCTTGTGAACTAAGAGATAATTGCAGGATTGTTGTGGTCATTTGTTTTATTGAGGAATATAGTGGGCACGTTAAATTTTTTTTTTTGGCAAAGTAGTATAGCACTTGAGTCTTCAGACATTTTTGGCAAGTGAATAGTGCTACATAGGAGCTTGGGTACTTTTTTTTTTTTTTTTAAAACGTGAGAATTTTTGGTGGACACAATGGGAGACGAATCAGATCATACTGAGAGTTCAGGGAATGATGCAGGCTCTGATGGGCAGATGCCAGGGGGGTTAGTAACTAGTGAGGAGGCCGCAAAGAATTTTTGGAGGTGCCTATAACTGCTGATCGACTAGAGGGAATTAGCAAGTATGGTCTACAGTGTTTGGCTCCCCTCATGGGGCTTAAGGTGGCTCATGGCATCAAGAAGAACGATTTGAGGGCTTGCGTACTGGGGGCGGCTAGTGAGGTCCAGGGTGGAGAGGGTGCTCGGGGACTTCTGCTCGAGCCCCCCCTCCACTCTACTCCCATCGGGACCTCTAGGATGCCGGAGTTTAGTACGTTCCCGCAGGCCGATAGCCGCTGGCAGCGTGGTTTAGGATCGCTGGGTGGGCCTCCAATAGTTGCACCTCCTCCTCAAAGTTTCACTACAGAAATGCTCTTCCAGCTTGAGATGGCTAAGATGCAGGCTGAGCATGAGGAACGTCTTGAACTCGCTAAGATAGAGGCTAAACAACAGACTGATCTCGAACTCGCGAGAATAAAAGCCCAGTCGGAGGCTGAGTCTACCAGGTACCGTGCAGATATCGATCTTGAGAAGACTCGGGTGGAAACGACAGGGCAACGTCTCGGTGGTGCGAATTGTGGGCATCATCAGTCTTTGTCGCACCTGTTGAAGCTAGTCCCTGTATTTGATGAGTCGGGTGTCACCGAATTTTTCATGAGATTCGAGAAGAAGTGCCAGGAACACCAGTGGCCTGGGGAGAAGTGGGCAGCCCTTGTTTCCTCTAGACTTGTGGGCAAGGGACTCGAGGCTTATGATGCATTGCCTATAGAGTCGTGTATTATCTATGAGGAACTCAAGGAGGCTGTCCTGAGAGCATACGAACTACAACCAGAGACGTACAGGTTGAAGTTCCGGGGTGTTACCAAGGGTCGGGAGAGCACCTTTTTGGAACATGCCCGGGAGCTGTCCGATGCTTTTGGGAATTGGCTGAGGTCGGAGAAAGCTACTACGTTTGACGACATTAAACAGTTGGTGCTTTTAGAGCAGTTTTTCAAATGCACGGGCGGCGACCTGACGTTAAACCTGAAAGAAAAGCAACCAAAAACTCTACAGGAGGCAGCTGAGATGGCTGACCTCCGGCTATCACTAATTCGTGGGTGCGGGTCTGCCCAGCGTAGTGAGGCAGGTAACAAGGGGCGTGATACCCCACCCCCCCGAGTTAGTGGTATACCTTATGCAAACAAGTACAAGAGCCATGATACCAAGACTGACCACAAGACTAGCACCGTCCCGTTTAAGAAGGGGCCGGGCCCTTCCCAGTACCAAGGGAAGCCCAAAGGGGAGTTGGAGTGTTATCATTGTCATAAAAAGGGGCACTTTGCAAGAGTCTGTCCTAGCAAACCACCTACAGCAGCTGTGTCTTTGGCCTGCAACATTGGTGTGTCTCCGAAGTCATCTGAGTTTGCCCGGGGCAGTTCGTCAGAGGCTGAGGCACAGCCAATGCAGAAGCACCTGGGAGGCTCGAACCCTGCTCAGGATGTTTTTTGCGACCATAGAGGGCGGGGTTGCGTGATGTGGGCGTGGCGCAAGCATGGATTAGAGGTCTTGCGTGATACAGGTGCTTCCCAGACTCTGATGAAGAACTTGACTGGCTACCCTATAAACGCGGCTCGGGTGGTAGTGGTGCAGGGTATTAATGCAACTCGTCATACCCGCTGATGCGGTTGGAGTTGGAGGTGGATGGTGTGGCACGTGAATTGGATGTCGGGATTGTGGAGAAACTGCCAGTGGAGGGCGTCGACCTTCTTCTCGGCAACGACTTTGCAATGCTCGCTTCTGAGGTTCTACACTTAGTCGTTGCCGAGAGGCTGGCCGACGTGAGTAGGGAAGAGCAAGAGTGGGTCGAGCGGTGCCAGACACAACCCATGGCGTGTGTTGTCACCCGAGCTCGGGCAGCTAAAGTGTCACAGCCTAGTCCTCAGTCTTCAGACCAGCGGAGGAACGATCAACAGGAGGAGGCTAAAGCTGGAGTTGGTTTTAAGAGTTTTGACTCGGCGGCTCTCCTGGGTGATTCAGTATTAGCACCATTACTTAATTCTGGAGTAGCCCCAGGGCCTGTCATCGAGAGTGACGAGGCTGGGCATGAAGAGTCTCCACGACAGCAACGTTATGTACATCGAGAGAGACAGAGGGAGCAGCCCAGTATCGGGGAAGGTCATGCATTGCTCCGGGAGCAGTTAGATCGCTTGGCACCCTCAGATATACGTCGGTTGCAACTAGAGGACCCTGAGCTCCAAACGTGTGCTAATGGAGCTGTAGAGCTCGACGAGGACGGCGATGCACAGCCAGGAGATTTTTTTTATTTAGAAGGCATCCTCTATAGGCGTTTTCAAGACCCTAAACGTAGTTGGCAAGAGGGGTCCGGAGTAGTGGACCTGTTGGTGGTGCCACGGGAGTGCAGGGATCGCCTACTGAGGTTGGCGCATGACATACCACTGGCAGGACATCTAGGGGTGAGAAAAACGGTGGCGGCTTTAGAACAAAAAAATTGGTGGCCGGGGTTGAAGGGGCAGGTGGTAACCTGGATAGCAAGGTGTCATACGTGCCAGAGGGTTGGAAAACCTAACCAAACAATTCCGAGAGCCCCGTTGCACCCCATTCCTGTCAGTGGACCGCCCTTCAGTAAGGTCATCATTGATATGGTCGGACCCCTACCCCCTACTAGCGCCGGTAATAAATTTCTATTAACTATCATGGATGTGGCCACTCGTTATCCTGATGCATATCCAATGAGAAATGGCACGGCGAAAACTGTTGTCCGGAACCTGCTCTTGTATTGCTCGCGGTATGGTTACCCGCAAGAGGTGCAATCGGACCAAGGTTCTAATTTTACATCTAATCTGTTCAAACAAACTATGATTCAGCATGGCATCAGCACTGTCGTCTCTTCTGCGTATCACCCGGAGAGTCAAGGGGTGTTGGAGAGGTGGCATGCCACGCTGAAAAGCATGCTTCGATGTTACTGCGCAGAGAACGGAAAGGATTGGGACCTTGGTCTGCCGTATGTTTTGTTCGCGGCAAGAGAAGTACCTGGAGAGAGTCTCGGTTTCAGTCCGAATGAGCTTGTTTTCGGGCATCAGGTGAGGGTCCCTCTCCACCTGGTGAAGGAGATTTGGGAGGGTACCGCTAAGCCATGTTCTATGTTGAGATACGTCCTCGAGAGCAGAGAGAGAATGCTTAGAAGTCTGGAGCTGGCCGGGCGTAATTTGGTGAGTTCGCAGGCCCGTATGAAGGACAGGTACGATACTAAGGCGAAACTCCGTTCAGGTAGGTCAAGAGGTGTTGGTCCTGTTGCCTTGTCAGGTCATCCTCTGGCTGCCAAGTATGCTGGGCCTTATCGGGTGGTGTCAAAGATCTCCGATCTAGATTACCTCGTTGCCACTCCAGACCGGAAGAAGCGTAACCAACTATGCCACATTATTTTGTTGAAGGAGTATGTGAGGCGCCCACCTGAGTCACTAGCTGTCCCTATGTTGACCTGCTGCGGTCATTGTGGAGAAGGAGAGGGGGGCAGCAATGATCAGGTGGATGATAACTGGGATTGTCATGTCTCGGCTGATCAGTGGGCGGGGAATTCGAGCCAATGTGCGCATGATGCTCTGGCACACCTGCCGGAGGAACAGCAGGTCGCAGTGCAGCGCCTGTTCGATTCATACCCCACTGTATTTGCCGAGCACCCAGGCCTCACTACTCAAGCGGTGCATGATGTCGATGTAGGAGAGCACCCCCCCTTCAAGTCGATACCTTATCGGGTGCCACCCATTAAACTCCCAGCGCTCAGGGATGAGCTGGAGCATATGCTGGCGAGAGGCTTGATCGAGAAGGGGGCAGTACGGTGGACTTCTCCTGTCACTCTGCAGCCCAAACCTGATGGAAAAGTTCGGTTCTGCATTGACTTTAGGCGGTTGAACGGGTTGACCCCCACCAATGCATATCCTCTTCCCCGGGTGGATGACAGTGTGGATAAGATCGGGAAAGCAAGGTACTTGACCAAGGTAGACCTCGTCAAAGGCTAGTGGCAAGTACCACTGTCTGAGCGGGCTAAAGAGGTGTGCGGGTTTGTGGTGGATGGCAGTACTTATCGTTGCAACGTGATGCCATATGGTCTGAAAAATGCACCGGCCACTTTCCAGAGCTTAACCCTTAATTAGCGGCGAGCAACATAAGTCGAGTTAAAAAAAGCTGGACTATGTGGCGGCGCTCGACATAGGTCGAGTGGCAATTTCAGCACGTAATGTGGCTGAGAGAGAGAGACAAGTGGTGGCAGGAGACTAGCGAGCGTATGACTGCTCCAGACCACCGCGGCGAACCTACTGACACAAATCTCAGCTCCCTCCTCCCTCTCTCACTCGCTACATACTCAATTATGTACCGAAAGTACCGAATTACCTGCTTTTTGCACTCGCGTTGCACGGTTATTGCAAGAAAACTATCCATCATACAAGGATCGTTATGGTGTCATTCGAAAGCTCTGTTTATGCCCTTTCAGGGATAGGTACTTGTTTTACGTTCTGGGTCTTATTTAGGCATGAAAATGATCACGTAAACAGCCCTATTTTGGCTAAAAACACCCCGCTGTGCGGTACATATAATAAACCGCATAGGCCGCTCGTAAGGTGTTAATGAACGACATCGTAGCAGACATCCCAAACTGTACTGTCTACCTTGATGACGTGTTGTCATTTATGACAACGATTTTCAAAGTCACTGTGAGCACATAGAAGCCTTATTTAGTCAACTTAGTAAAGCAGGCTTGTTGGTTAATCTGGGCAAGTGTGACTTTGTGCAAGCCACGGTGCAGTATCTGGGGTTTGTGGTTGGGTTAGGGCAGGTGAGCCCGCCCCAACGGAAGATACAGGCTATCGAATTGTTCCCCAGGCCGACCACCAAGCGGCAGATCATGAAATTTTTGGGTTTGATTGGGTATTACCGCCGCTTTATAAGAGGCTATTCTACTGTGTTAGCTCCTTTGACAGATCTACTAGCTAAAGATAAAAAGTTCCGCTGGGCACCTGAGTGTGAGCAGGCGTTTCGAGTAGTTAAACACCTTTTATGCACTCGCCCTATCCTCAGGGCCCCGGACTTTGAACGACCATTTCAGTTGGCCACTGATGCCAGCGGAGTAGGGGCTGGTGCCGTACTTTTGCAGACAGACAAGGAAGATCTTGAGCATCCAGTCAGTTTCTTTTCAAAGAAATTTAATTCAGCACAGAAAAACTATTCGGTTGTTGAAAAGGAACTGCTGGCAATCGTGTTAGCGCTCAGACACTTTGAGGTCTATGTTCCTGCCTATGGGCCAGTCGTGGTAGTGTATACCGACCACCACCCGCTTAAATTCCTCAATCAATTCCACAACCGGAATATGAGGCTGACCAGATGGTCGCTCATGTTGCAAGAGTACAACATAGACATTCGCCATATTGCCGGTTGTGAGAATGTGATTGCGGACTGTTTGTCGCGGGTGGAGGATCCGGGGTAGGCTACCACAGTATGTTGGTATAGCCTCCTGTCTTGGCTCGCGGTGTATTTTTGCGCTGGTGCTTGTTGGCTCGCGTGTGTAGCATCAGCGTAGGGTCGCAGGGCAGGAGTTGTTGGCTTTGATTAGAAGAAAATTAGGCTACATCTATAGTAGCCGCCAAAAACAAAATTAAAATAAAATATGAAAAATAAAATAAAAACTCTTTCTTTTTAATAATTAATTTTAAGATAATATTGTAGCTGAGTACTGAGTGCAGATGATTTTCCCTCAGTAGGCTGTGCTTCTTAAAGCTCGCTCTGGGAGCACAATGTTATGAATTAATGTATTATATTTGGGAAGGGTGATAAGATTTTTTTTTATAAAAATGTTGTATTTTTTTTTGAGGAGACTGAGCTTGCATTCCATGAGTGGCAGAGTGGTTAGGAGTGGCAGATTCTAGCGACATTCTGCCTGTTCAGATATGGGCTCATGGTTGAGTGTCCCATATCTTGGGGGGGGTGTGACGCCTCCCGGCGTTTGCAGAATGGTTGTGTGGGGCATTGCAGCTCGCTAGCGCTCGCCAGGATGGGGGGATGGGCTACAGTTGTCCTAGAATGATCTGCTTTATTTAATTAGTGTCGTGTTGCCACAGACAGTCTAGAAATGGTCTTTGTTTTGGTCTGTGACCGCGCCTTATATTTTATTTTCGCTATAATATAAATGTTGCTTGTGTGGGAGGCGAGCGAGAGAGAGTGAGGGAGTACACCTGGCAGCGGGGTGAGCTATGACGCGGCTCGCTTGGGCGCTGACGGCGTTGGCGGCCGGGTGGTCAACTAGTCCCTTCCCGTCGCGGCCTCGTGTTCTTTACCAGCTCAGAGCTTGCCTGACACGCGTATCGCCTACATCCTTTGCAATTCTGTCCCCCATACTCGCCACTTTGCATACTATTTCTCTCTCTCGACTTCTCCTTTCTCATTCTCTAATCTTTATTAAACTCAACGTCCCTTCTGGTTTCAGCATAGATGTTCACCATCGACCAGTCGTATTGTACGCGAAGCTCTCAGATATTTCCATGTATTAGGTTAAGGAGGTATTATGCTTTATTGAGGGTTAGAGAGACGGACTTTTCCGTATGTGTCCTCTCTCGGGAAGGTTATAGACCGGTATATGTCTCCCTGGCAAGGTGTTGAGTGATTCTTCTTGGTTATCTAAAGCTAGACTGGGGGGTAAGGTTACTGTGTCGTTGTCTCTGATGTGTGCAGTGTTAGCTAAGCCCTGCACGACATCGACAGGTACTGTGGGAGCCTAAGTTGTCTTCGGGTGGGTTTACTTTGCGAGCACAGCGCTGTGGTGTGAGAGGGCCATAGCCTATCTCTCACAACATAGCACTGCCTCTTTGTGTTGACTTCTGAGGGATCGCCAGGATAGAGCTAGGTACTAGAGACCTAGATTTATCAAGAGAGCATCCCCGTCATATAACGTAACCTTCATTATACCACCCTCGGACAACGTTAGGCTACGAGCCGCATGCTCGCCCATTGTTGCCCTGCCTCGATACCCCAGCTAGACTTTATTAACTGAGCAGACACTGGTTAGAGATAAGCCCCATTATTATATGTATGCAACATTATTATTCACTGCACTTTTGAGCCGAGGTTGTTGTTGAGTTGCACAACCCGAGTAGGCTGTTGCGTTGTGTTACAAAGCATTTCTTTAGTTGTCGAGCATTACTACCTTTGCGCAGTCTTTATTATTCGCCTGCCTATTATTACTATTTGTCCTAGCATTTATTGTGACCCGTATTCTGTATTATAATTGTTCAAGATTCTTTACGAACATCTTCCCAGCATCAGACTTATTTCAGAAGTTTCCAGTTGATGTTGCAGGACTAGCATTACACTTTCTTTAATACAGGAGTGCCAGTTGTTTGAGTAATCTACCGTAACGTTAATTAATCACGTTAACTATCTTTTCTTTGTGTAACATAATCGAGTAATCTTTTACTGTTTGAGAATAGGCTGTTTCATTGAGCGTCAGCCTAGTGTGTGTGCACCAGTTACCGAGTCATAGGATACCTCGTTGTCCAGGCACGACTCAGGGCGGTAATGGTGTTTTATTTTCCAGTGTTTAAGGCAGGGATTGGATCTAGTGTTACCGTTGTTGCTTTTTGCCATTATCTAGTCCAATGTTGAAGAGCCCTGTGTCTTTGAGAACCTAGATCGTAACACTGTAAGCATTCTGAAGGATGGATTTATGATGTAAGTGTTCAGATGCGAGAGATTCAATACTGGTCGCATCTGCACACTGTCCCTCTTTGTCACTAAGAAAAGTCTGGAGGTGAACACTGGGCAAGTTGGTTCTACTAGGGCAATGACCTTCTTTGAGATAATTTCTTGGACTAGGGCCTCCACCCCCGGCGAAACATGGTTGTGTTTGAGCGCCCGACACAGTCGAGGTCGCCGGATCCACTGCCAGGTGATACCTTTGGTTACTACAGTTCTGGCCCAGGTTTGCTTGGGCCAGGCTCTGTGGCATATTTGGAACGACCCCGTCTGCAGACTGGGTCCGTTTGGTGGAGCAACTCTCGAATCCGACACGCCTAAGCACGGCCCCGGGAGACAGAGAGTTTGGTTGTCTAGTTTTTTGGAGGGGGTGGTGGGTTGGTATCAGATGGTTGGCTAGGTTTGGCTGGTGTCTGTCCCTGATTTGGTTTGGGGTGTGACTTACCTCTATAACCTTGTTTACCTTGTTTGGGCATGTGCTGACTACCTCCCTGCTGTGGAGGAGGCCTGGGATCCGGAAAGGACTGTTTAGCCTGAGGGGGTTGTGACTTGCCGCCGCTTTTGGGCATATTGGAAGGTTTCTTAAACTGTTCCCTCTTAGTCTGGGAGGTAGTCGGCTTCCACCCATCTACCAGATTGAAAACTACACTCCACGTTTCTGAACTGAGGAGGGAGACAGTTAAGACTGGGGAAAGAGTCACCCGGCGACCAATATCTTCCGGTAACTTCTTTACTAAAAACACTGAGGTCCTGGCGGGACCTAACCGCTTCCATGATAGCTACCCTAATGTCACCCAGGGATTGTATTGAATTCTGTAATAAAATCCTACGTGACAGTTCTGTGGCTTTTCTCACATTTTGGTCTGCAATGGCCGAAATAGTCCTAGCTAGGGATATTGTAACCTGGCGAGTGACAAGGTATTGTGAGAACAATTTGAAGGCTTTGCTTCTTAATTTAAAGTCCCTATCCAGATGGGCTGGGGGTAGGGTACAAAAAGGGTCATCCAATTGGTGATGAGCCAGTTTGGGGACCGCCAAGAAAGCAAATAAGGCTGGCGGCACACCCTCTGCCTTATAAACAGGTAATGAGAACCACGCATGCAACTCCTGAGGGATCTGATGGGAGGTTTTAGATGTAATGGGTTTTTTTTTTTTTTTTTTTTTCTATATTCCAACTTACTTCCTCTCGGGCATAGGCTGAGAGCCTTAACATTCACTGCTTTACAATGAACAGTGAAGCCTGTGAGGTCTTGTTCCAGTCTAGGGAGTGAGACATGTGAAGCACGTAGAGTACAACGAGCACCTGCCATCTTGCCTTCACATGAGGCACGGTGCTCACTCATGGCCCGAAACGACCCCATCTCTGAAGCCACCTCGTTCCCATGCTTCACTGTCTCACCCCCTACACTCGGACTCTCACACTTACACACACACACAACGCCACCTGTTGAGCAGATAACTCACCAGGCATTGCACCCCTATAGCATATTTTGAATATGGGAATATTCATACAGTGCTATTTAATCAGGGAACAATGAGGGTATTTTATTGACGTTTCGGTGGGCTTGTGGTAATGCACTGATACCAGGTACAGCACAAATTCCATCCCAATAATATCTTCCCATTGATACATCGGGATTTGAACCCGGGACCTTTGGATTACCAGGCCAGTGGCAAGACCACTCCACCACACCTCCCCTGAAGCAAATACCTGCACCTCCATTTCCCAGTCTACCCAAGGACCCAAACCTACCTGCCCCATCTGCAGGACTGGTGTATGTCACTGATCAAGTACCGGAACTGTAGCCAGTTCCGGCTTGAGTGCATTCAAAGCTTTAATGTCATTAACGCCATCTGCTTTGGACCAGTCTGCAAAGAGTCGTACAGTTGAGGCCGGCGGTACAGCCGGGGCAGCTGAGAACACAAAGAAATCAGCATAATAAGTACTAGGTATGGCCCTAATAAAATTTCCAGTAATCTCCCTACCTCGTCCTTGGCTCTGAGTTTTCTATTCTTGTTGATTTCAATAGTCCATTCACTAGGAACTGGTAGATCCCCTGAAATAGTGAGTTGTGATAGGAAAGGTTTCAAAGGTAGTGTCCGAATCCAAGAGCAATCCGGCCCGTAGAGGAGAGGCATAGGGCCTTTCCTCTGTGGTGCCTTATCTAAGGGGGGAGGAGTGATGTCAGAAATTACTCGCACATTAGTGGTACTCATAGTAGCCGGCACTGTGGTGCCGGCCGCCGTGGATGTTGTTGGGGGTAAAACCAAAGTAGGTAAAGAGGACTTAGGGGTGGGAAAACCTGAAGGCTCTAACGGTCTTATTGTGGAGCTACTTGGGGGAGCTACCAGTTGACTAGAGTGAGGATCAGGAGAGGAAGAGACATGGTACTGCTGCATGACCCTATGCATTATATCACTTATCTCCTCCGTGGTCATGCACTTACTATGGGAATCCCTGGAAGATTGGGAACTAGCTTTTGATACGTCAACCATTACACTTTGAGCCGAGGGTACATTAACTTCCTCCGGCTCTTCATTAACCTCAAGCACTTCCGGTTCCTCATTAACCTCAAGCACTTCCGGTTCCTGCTCTGCATGTTGTTCCTCCGGCGGCCAAACTAAATCTGGGACTGACGAGGGTAAAACTTCACTGTTAAGACTCTCCCTATCTGTTCCCTGGCTAACTCTCCAGCACCCCCGTTCGCTCACCGCGAGTTGCTGGGAGTCCTGAATCACCTGAGAGCTGTCAAAGGAATGGGAACTTGATGGTAAACCTCTATAATGATCTGCTAATACCCTACTTGGTCCAGCCGTAGGGGCTTTGCGTGGTACCTAAGTTAACTTTGGAATAGCAAAATTGAAGTCCTGTGGTACACTTAATGATTGTTCATGATGAGGGCTAGGTTCTAAGTCCTCCACCCCCACCTCCGAGTCGCTGGATTGGACAGTTGGCGTGCTGGAGGTAGGGGTAGAGGGTGGAGGTGGCCCAGTAACCTTCCGGCTACTACTAGGTTTCGTAGTGACCGGTGTCCTCTTGTCCTCCCTATGGCGTTTGGTTGATCTGGACGACTCCGCCGATGAGTTCCTAGACTGCTTTCTGGGAGATCTCGACCGTGACCTTGACCTTTGCCGTGGGGAAGGCGACCGCCTCCGCTTGGTCCGGTCGGGGGGGAGTAGCCTCGGTAATGTCGCTCTCATTGCCACTAGAGCTACTCACTACCACTTTTGAAAGAGTTTTAAGTTTAGCTTCAGGTTTAGTAGTTTTAATAGGAGCCGACTTAACCAGGTGACTATGATTAATTGTTCCCACAGGGTATCATCATCGCAATGAAGGGCCTTATGATATCTTTAGCATAAGAGTTGAAAATGTTCTTTATCTCTTGCAATGCCGCTAAGCACGACAGGTCTTTCTTAGTGAGAAGCGCCTCCTTTAACTCAGAAGAGACAGAACAACGCTTAGACACCCACAAGCCTCGAGAACGATCGAGGCATTTGACGCATCTAATGCAAAGTTTGTGAGCAAATACAGGCAATAATGAGCAAGTAGGAGTAGCGCAAAGCTCAAACAGAGGCATGATGGAAAAAAAGGGTTCCCCCCCCCCCCTCGCCGGAATCAGCCACCCACCAGCCGCCGGTTTTGTTTTCACTGAGGCACTGGGTCTTATCTGGAAAATAACATTTCCAGGAATCAATGCTCATAAGGATAACCTGCGAGGTGTTAAGACATTCTACCTCAAGTCCACCGGAAAATTAGCTATAGCCACAGCTACTCTACCCTTCCACTGGACTCGACCATGGAAAAACTGAGGTTTCTCCACTTAACCCCCCCAGAGAGAAATAGTTAACTTAATGACGAGGAGGCGGACGACATGGTACTATCCCCACAACTGTCAAAATCTCACTGAGGGACTGTTAGAAGTCGGAGGAAGTTAGGGTTGCCACCATTCGACAGATTTTGATCTAACTTGCCTAACTTACCGAGCTCAATATGACACTAGAGCGTCATATAACTTATTAGAGAGGCATTAAGATAAGTTCATATGACGCTCTAGTGTCATATGAGTATTTTGGCCAAACCGTTATATGACGCTCTAGCGTCATACGAGACAGAGTGTGTTAAGCTGATTGGACTGCTTACCTGTGACAAAGTGTCACTGGCCCTAGTGACCTTAAGTGTTTAACTATCCGTGACTATTGAAATAGAAAGGTCAGTAACATGCTTGCACGACATATCACAACACCTGCACACTAGACTGGAACGCCGGGCGAAGGAAGTCTTGTCGTATGACAAATCGGTCAGGGCGAGTCCCCTCGGCGAGCCGAGGTTGCTCCCGTAGGAATTTGCATTTTCCGCCGGAAGGATTGTGGTTCAGCGCACCATGCCGGGACATTTGGTGGTTCCCTTACTCGTCTGTGAAACGAGAAAACAGAGGACCTATCCAGAAGGCCGCCGGAGAAAGAACAGACAAAATTTTTAGAGGGGGGAACTATTATGTCAAAAATTTCCCCCTCCAAAACCCCACATATATATAATATAGGGACGTCTCCCAAGTGCCCCCCAAAAAAGCACACATGTAACAGAATACCGGGGCACACATAGGCATAATCACAAATACATAGAATTTATAATCCTATATTACCTGTAGCCTACAATGGAGACCCCTAAAGAGGCTGGCCATGGGGCCCGACAAAACATCACAGGGTTAACAGACGCTCCGACGATCCAGCAGCAGCAGCAAGCAGAGGGGAGGCCCGCGAGAGGGGCCCAGAAGCAAATACACACTCTAGAAGGCTCCACACTACGTACAGCCACCCTGGAACTAGAGCATTTGCTAACAAAAACAAAAAATATATGCAACTGCGTCAAAGTGACGGTCTGAAGCATACTCTTGCAGAATGGTAGCCTCCTAGCTATAAAATCAAAAGCTAAAGACGTGAAACAACACAACAACAACACACGTGGCGCGTGGATCCCGGAATACGGAGGCGCCTTGTTACAAAAGTACCCTAATTTTCACACTTCCTGCGGTCGTACCAATGGGGCAGCCCGTGCTAGCTAATCTAAACCTTGTTCAATACAACGCAGATGTATACAAATGAGTAAGGACTCACGAGAAGCGCAGGAACGACGAATGAAGCTGGAGCACTAGGGGACACCCGCCCACCTGATACGACCGCGGAAGGAAGAAGGAAGTATGGCGACAAGGGAGCCTGCGCCTGGGTGCTGCGCACAAGAAATCCACACATGGAAAGCCATAATATAACGGATATTAAGTTAAATTTTATTTTTTATTTTCTACAAAGTTTTTTTCTGTAAGGTACCCAATCATAAGGACGATTCCATAAGAGAATTAAGCGTGCACTTATGAGAGTACTCCCTGACCCTTCCGCGCGGGAGATTCAAAACTGCTGCCGCGGGTGTTGAAGGGAGACTATTATATTAATAGGCAATATCGTCAATGATGAAGGGGCCGCTATTAAATATAATTGGTGCCGAGACATCACTTATTAGGCCGATTGTACTCTGACCCCAAGGGACTGGGATTCTCGAAAAGGGGCTCCAGTCCTGAAAATGTACTCGACTTGCAGTGTGCTGGCTGAATAATCCAAAAGGGTTCATAGCCTCTGAAGTCCTATTTTAACTAACTAATCTGACCCCGACACTTGAAGACTCAAAAGAAAGTCGAATCCTGTCGTGTCTCTAAAACAATATAGAACCCTTTTTGTGTCATGTGGGTTTTTTACTCTATTCAAGCATTCACGCCGTTGTGAATTTATCTTCCCATTATCTTGTTGTGGTCAAAATATATTGTCAAAGACGGAATAATGTTGAGATATAAGGGTACGTACATAAATGTGTATGATTCATTATATAACAAAATTATATGTTGCTATGTTAAGGGGGCCCTCCTCGCTTTATTTTCTCTCCCTCTCTCTTTGGCTTGTATCCATTCGACCCCATTTAGGCTACAGTTTTAAGACGTTTACCCCCATCCAGGTGTCAATATTTTCCTGGCGAGCGGTAGCGGGCCAGCATATATATATAAATATATTTTTTTTTTGTCAGCAAGCTTTGTACATTTTTCAATAGAAAAATTTCTCCAGCGAAGCCGGATTTATCCATACAATGATGGCTCGCTATCGCTCGCCAGGAAGAAATCGACACTTGGATGGGGATAAACGTCTTAAAACAGTTGGCTGTATCGTACCGAATGGATACAAGCCAGAGAAAGAGAAAAGGAGAGAAAGAGAAAAAAGCAGGTGACGGTGATACAGTTGCCAGAGATTAACAACTAAGGTTAGAAGAGGATTAATGTAAACGAGGGTTAATATCAAAGCCTAAGGCTACCGAGGACAAGATGTTTAGAAAGTGTCGTGGAACCAATGAAAAACATTATTATAACAACCCAACTCACCAAAACACGAGGAATAAAGTATTGACTTACCAAACTCGTCTGAAGTACTGTACAAAATATTCTCCAAACGCCTATGAATACAAAATGTTCTCCAATAATTCACACCCACTCTCTATGTAAATCATTACCACACCAATCAGTCCCTAAGGTTAGAGTTAAGGGGGGTGACCTGCTATTTTTCTCTCTTTTTCTCTCTTTCTCTGGTTTGTTTCCATTTGGCCCCATTCAGCCTACTGTTTCAAGACGTTTATCCCCATCCAGGTGTCGTTTTTTTTCCTGGCGAGCGGTAGCCAGCCAACATATTTTGTTAAATATTTTTGACAGCAGACAAAATGTGTATATTTTTCGATAGAAAAATGTCTCTGGCGAAGCCTGATTTCTCCATATAGTGCTGGCTCGCTATCGCTCGCCAGCAAGAAATCGACACATGGATGGGTATAAACGTCTTACAACAATGGGGTCAAATGGAAACAAGCCAGAGAAAGAGATAAAAGGTGAGACAAATAGCATGTGACCCCCCTTAAACTTGAGGGGGATAGACAGGATGGTGAAAGGAGAGGTTCAGTTAAATACAGTTAAATACAGTTAAAAATAAGTTAATCCCTTCAATACCGGTGACGTCTGTGTTGTCTTTTTATAGCTATATTTAGACGATTTTATGCAGCTTAAGAACGATCTATGAGAGTTAAATGGGATAATGAAAGTTGGAAGTCTTTAGATTGCTAGAAGTCCTTCCTAAATTGAAAATAATCAGCTAATAGTTGCCAGAATATAATGAAAAGGATGTCACCGGTACAGAAGGGGTTAAAGTTGAGGGGGATAGACAGGTTGGGGAGGTGAGAAGTCTCTTAAGAATTTGCGAGAAGGAAAGGATGAAAGAAAGAGTACAACAGCAGAAGAGTAAAAGGTGGAGGGCCTTTGTAAGTTAAACTAGGACTTCGGAAGCTAGTAACCCTTCTGGAGTATTAAGCCAGCACACTGCAAGTCAAGTAAATTTTCAGGACTGGAGCCCCTTTCCAAGAACCCCAGTCTTTTGTGGAGGTTAAAGTTAAATTAGAGGGGGCCGTCCTTCGTGGGGGCAATATATCAGATCGGCTGGTACAACACAGGTCTTTGGGTGGTGTGACGTACCAGAGAGCCCTCACAGTAAGCACAATTACTGTATTATAACGTTCGCTGAGTCGATATTTTGGGGTTGACCGTGGTGTTTTGGTTTATTTGTATGCATAATTCTTTGGAAGTCTGTTATAGCTAAAATACCATTATTCGTAATGTTTGGAACCTTCCCACACATGAACAATACTCTATTCATGAGCGCACTGTGCCCCGATGCAGAGCAAGAAGCTGTGCAGGGGTTAGGAACCCATGAAGACAGTTGAGCACACCAAATTTCTGGAACTCAGTTTTAGCGGGAAAATAGCTGCCTGGACCTATTCTTCCCTAGAGAAAACCCGACCAAAAAGGTTAAGTAACGCTCTGGGGAGCCTTGTGGGGAATTATAAATGCAAGCTAAGAATGCCTCTAAAAAACTGGGACTCCTGTACAGAGTTCGAGAATTCTTCACTGACGAGCAGTTGGCCGTAATATATAAAAGTCATGTGCGTTCTCAGATGGATTACTGTTCACCTCTGTGGAGTGGAAGTGGAGTGGTTGCATTGAGGCAGTTGGACAAAATTCAAAATAAAGCTATTAGATTAATCAAACCCTGCAATCACACAGGACCTTCCTACATTATCCATACGAAGAAATGTTGCATCCCTTGCATTATTCTACAGATATTTTCACAGCAATTGTTCCGAGGAACTTGCTTCAATTGTGCCGCCTCTCCACATCTTTCCCCGTAGAACTAGGGCAGCTGAGAGAGCCCATGAATTTACACTTTCTCCTCCACAATGCAGAACTTCTGCTTATCAAAATTAATTTATCCCTAGAACTACTACTCTTTGGAATTCACTTCCCTCGAATTGCTTTCCACAAACTTACAATCTACAAATGTTTAAATGCAGTTGTTACAAACATTTTATGAATGGAGGATGCCTTTAGGCACATGGACCTTTTTGTTGTATCTGTGTTTTTCCTTCCTCCGTTCATTGTCTCTTTTTAAAAAAAAAAAAAAAAAAAAAAGCGGACACAAAATATAAGACATACGCGAGCTAGAAGAGGAAAAAAATTACGTTAATGAACTATAGAGACAGCCACATCGTACAAATGTTGGAAGAAAAGAAAAAACGCTCACACGCGAAGGTAATGAGGCGGAAGATGAGAAGAAACTACCTTAGGAGAAAAAAGGCCACATCGCCCGGGTTATCTCTGAGAGAGAGAGAGAGAGAGAGAGAGCAGGAGAGATAAAAAGAGAGAGAGAGAGAGAGCAAATAGATAAAAGAGAGAAAGCAAAAGAGAGAGAGCGAGAGAGAAAAGGTGGGAAAAGAGAACGGTTGATTCGTACTGTACTGCATTAGTCTGTGGAAAATACAGAAATACACACAATATTACAGAAAGCTTCAGATTACATAATTTATAGCATCATTCACAATTACGCAGCATTAGTAATTTCCAAGCAATCATAATCTTAATTGACTACATACAAAAGATAATGGTAAAAATTTTGTTTTCTTCTATGTGAATTGAGGGAGGCCAAAGGCATAACTGCCTATAGCGAGTGCCTCCCCATAGTTGAAAAAGTTGATGGGCCAAAATCAAGGGACGTTCGAGCCAAAATGCCTGGACACACTGAGTTTGAAGCAATTTAAGTCATAGGAAGAGGGAAAGACTGATTCTGGGAGAGAGTTCCAGAGCTCAGCTGTTGAGTAGAAGAAAGTTTGAGAGTAACGTTTCACTCTTGGGTTGGAGAGTTGCACAGAGTAGGGGTGGGATTGAGTTGCAAGACGGGTACCACGTGCCCTACGTAAAGGAGGTGGTATGCACTGGGATATCTCTGAGGAACACTGATTATTATAGTAGCGATAGAATAGCGAGAGAGATGCAACATTGCGGCGGAGAGAGAGAGAGATTGCAGAGAGTTGGTGAGTGGACGGGAGTTAATGATACGAAAGGCCTTCCTTTCAACTTTGTCTAGGAGAGCGGTGTGAGAGGAACCTCCCCACACATGTGAACAATGCTCAATACAAGGGCGCACTATGCCCCTGTACAGAGCAAGAAGCTGTGCAGGGGAAAAGAACCCCCTAAGGCGGTTGAGCACACCCAGTTTCTGGGAGGCTGCCTTAGCAAGACTGGTAATATGGTCCTTCCAAATGAGAGCAGAAGAAAAAGAGACACCAATAATATTGAGAGAAGATGAAGGGTTGATTTTTGTATTGTTGAAGAATAAGGGATAGTCCGCTGGGAGATCCTGACGGGTAGATAGATGGAGAAATTGGGTTTTGGAAGCATTAAAGTTAACAAGGTTTTCTCTGCCCCAATTGGAAATAGTATTTAGATCAGAATTTAAGAGTTCTATGACTTCATTACGCTTGTCATCGAGGGATTGCTGGCTGGGGCGTTCTGAAAAACTAATGGAGTAGTGTAAGGTTGAGCTGTCTGCGTATGAATGGATGGGAATTAAGGTACAGTTAAGGAGATCATTTATAAAAATTAGAAAGAGAATAGGAGATAGGACAGAGCCCTGAGGAACACCGGAGTTTATAGGGTGAGGAAGTGAACAATGGCCGTCCACAACCACGGCTATGGAACGGCCGGAAAGGAAATTAGAGACAAAGGCACAGATGGAGGGATAGAAACCGAAGGAGGGTAGTTTAGAAATTAAAGATTTATGCCAGACTTCTATCGAAGGCTTTCGGTATGTCTAGTGCAATAGAAAAAGTCTCACCGAAGTCCCGAAAGGAGGATGACCAAGAGTTAGTAAGATATGAAAGAAGATCACCAGTAGAGCGACCCTTAAGGAAGCCATACTGTGATCTGAGAGCAGATTATGAGAAGAGAAATGCTTAAGAAATTTGGAAGCAAGAATAGTTTCAAAAACTTTAGAAAGACAAGAGATGAGAACAATTGGACAATAGTTGGAGGGTTGAGAGCGGTCACCCTTCTCTGGGACAGATTGAATGTGAGCATGATTATTATATGATTACATTCCTACTGTATACCAATATTTTATTGTTAATCAAATTATATTTTGTAATTTATTTTCTTAGTTTACGATAGTTACGATCTGTCTTTCCCTCACCCTGTGGCTGACACTGCTTGAAACTCCGTGTGTCTAGACATTTCGACCCTAACGCATTTGAATTTGCCTCTTTATCACTTTATCATTATTTCAACGTTATTATATGTTTGAAGGGAGGGGGGGGGGGGGGCGCACTTACTAGAGGCATCTCTGCCTCTTTGTCTGCTTCATACACATGGCCAAGTACAAAACAAAATAACTATGATCAATGATGTACATTATCTTGTAAGTTATCAATGACCACACTTACTTTGTTGGAAATCAGAGGATAATCGACATAATATGGTTGTTAAACTACGATGGGGATGTAAAAATTAACCATCTTAAAATGGTCAAGTGGGATGATCTTAGCACTTTGATTCCCAGAGGTCCTTGCTAAGCTGAGTAAGACCACCTAATATTAGCCAGAACTAATTTAAGTTAACATCATGGTACTGAAATGGTTTACAGTACACAGGCTAAGGATGGAGGTCCAAAATTAAACCGGCACGTCCAATCTCCCAGTCCCTTGTTTACGGGTCCCAGAGGCGTCATTCAGGCCCAAGCTAGCCTCTTCTATCGCAGCAGGACCCGGGTACAGGAGCAGTCTCTAGTTCGAGGTAATATTTAATGATAGATTGTTGGGAGCTGACAAGGGAGTGCTAATTCTCTTCATCAAAAAAAGTTTAATCCAGAACAAAATATAACACATAGTATCTTTGCTCTGTCTCGAGTCGGCCACCCCCAGCTATGGGGTATGTGCCTCAGTATATATATATATATATATATATATATATAGATAGATAGAATAGATCTTTGCATTAAAGGTGTTCACTCGAAGTACTTATTATTAATTTTGTGTATTCAACATCTTTCCCAAATTGAATAACTCGCACCATGGTAACCAGAATAACAGTAAGCATGTGTTTGCATTGAAATATTATGGTATTCCGACGTAATTATATGCTACAACTCAGGGGCTACTAGAACGAAGACCATGAGAATTGGTGACAAATGTTGTCAAATGTTCGATGAAAACTTTGATAAAATGACAGTCATAACACCTATGATTACATTAATGTACTCTACTACAAACAAGAATAACATATATCTTAATGTAAAGTTTTTTCATAGAGAAAAAACTAAGAGGAAATAACTTAGAACTCATGTACTAAATGAAGGTATTTATAAGAAATTTAATTATGCTAAATGTAATATAATCTTTTTCAAAAGTGTGGCAAACAAATTATATATGGGTAAATCTACAGTTATACTACCCCTCCCCCACTATCCCCTCCCCCCTCCTCCCCCCTTCAAAACACGCCTTTTAGCGTGGTTTGGGATGGTTCAGCAGACGCGGAAAAAAAAAACGGAATATGTTTATATTAATGTCACAAATTTTCCCATGGATTTATAGTGTTCTGTGTTCATTTTCATCAATATTTAATGATTGGAAGTAATTACAAGCCTCTGAAAAAACACTTTCCCCATAAGAGAATGGTGGGGGGGGGGCTTTCCCCCCTCATCCCGCCATGACTTATTGTCATCATCATATACTGTATATTGACAGCAGGGGGCAAAACACAAGTACGCCGTGGCCCAACCGACTGTACACTCAGGCAAACTAACCTCACTTTGCTTAAGGTTTGTATCTATTTCAAGTCAAATATACATTTCCGCGCATCATCAAACCATACTAAGTTTACTACTAATAATATTAACCTATTAGTACCAACAGAATAGCGACAAAATAGGGGTAGTATAACTGTAGATTTATCGAATCCAATAAGACACATTCCCTGAAGTACTTGATGAAAACGAACATATTGTATTACACATGCAACATTAAAATAAAACGTTAAAGCCTAGGATTAGCAACTTTTCGTCAAGGTTATTTGCGACCTACCGATTCTGGTGGAACTGTCGGGTTCGTTCAATATTTGTCCAGCACTTCGACTTCAGTATACAAGACCTATACACATCAACACTTATAGTCTTTATCTTTTCAGCTGACGGTAAATTACAATGTTTTAATATTGATTACTATTTTTTTGTTTTGTGTGTATTTCTATATTCCAACAAATTTCTCTTGGGCTAGGCTGAGAGCCTGTACAGTCTGAGACTAAAGTCATGGTATGGAACTTCAGCCATCCATTAGTGCCCTCTGACGGCAGTATCCGAAGTAAATCCGAGATATGATGTGTTTGACTCTCCATAGATGGATCTGTAAGGCACGTCCAGGTAGCGCCAAAAGTAAGTGAGAAACTTCTGGTTTCTTGGTGGGTTACGACCATGCCAACTAGAACACACAGACACACACACACACACAGACACACACACACACACACACACACACACACACACACACACACACACACACACACACACTACTTCATTATTTGAATGTATGAATATCAATGATAAAAGGAAGCGAAAATGCAATGGGTATCCATGACAGATGTAACAGGCACACATTTCGGAGTTTGAAGTGGTGTGTGTCATTTTCTTTTATAAGTAATATATATATAGGTATACTGTATATCCCTATACACAGTAGTTTATTCATGCGAATAATATAACCAATAATGGGTATTTATAGTATAGGTCGTCAAATGACAGTATTGCTAGCGCCAATAATATGTATATATCATTGAGATTAGGTTACTAACAATGCAACACGCTAATGTAACTACATATTATGGTATGGTTCATAGGAATGACAACGTGGTTTAACATAACATTAATTAAAACACAAAATGTATGATATTTATATAATGTCGAGGAACAATAGAAGGTAACAATTAAAGGATTACATTTAAGAATATTAATATGCAGTATATACTGTATATACTGTATTAAAGCAATATTGCGATATATATAATTCCATCATTCCATACAGTAAATTGTGTTGGAGATCCTTCAGCCCAACCTTGGCCTGTATCACGCCACCTTTCGATCATCCCGACGACTTTTTTATTATTAAAAAAATGTCACTACAAACGTTAATATGTTTCACTATTTTATACCTCCTTCAACAAAGTTTGATCGTAGTGTAATAAATATAATCCTTAAGTTATTCCCATACTGTCTATATCTCATATCTTTATGGAGGAGAGTGAACGTTTATGAAACAAGGAGAACATAACTATAACTCTTTTAGTACTTCAGGGCGTAGGGAGATAACGTAAACATCCATTGATTCATAGGTCAAACTAGGTCTTATTAAACCATTTTCTTGCATGGATACTTTCTAATGATGTATAATAACAGATAATAGCTAAAAGAAGGCATGAAATTGATTTAGGGATAACCGAAAAGTGTAAACAGCTTCCCAGACTGTAATAAGGTAGTTAAGCGATTTGTATGCGTAGAGTAAAAAACCAAGTTGTGCCAATTGTAGGCTATATATTATACAACATACCTCTAATTCTTTAGAGGTTTGATAATCATCGAGCCTCGTCAGTATTTGATAATATTGAATAACTTAATAGTAACTATTTTATGCAAGGATTCATAAGCCATCTCCTCCACATTAAATCCAGTGCCCTCGAGAACTCCTCGACACAATTATTTGTGTTATGTGTTCTATTTGTCTTTGCTTAGCAGGTCAAGCATCCTTTCTTCACAAGTTAATTATTCTGAATGATAGTAGGCTGTATTTTCTACCATGTTAAGATTATTAGCTTACAGAATAAAACTTATATTTATAAAATACTTTTCGTTAGGTTCGTTCGTGGCCACCCCTTCGGGGATCATGGCGTCAGGCAATAGATAGATAGATAGATATATATATAAACTCGAAAATATCTTTCCACTATACAAGGCAATTTACCCAGTTCATTACCCATTACAAAATATGTCCCTATTATTTTAATCATGTAGCATGCTGGCGAATAATGCACATCTGTTACACGAGATATTCTTAAAATCAAGATATACAGACTAAATTTATTTTCTTTCATTCTATGGGTAATATAAGCTGCCCATATTGACCCGCCAAACCCTACAATATATTTCTTATTAATTTCGCTCCAACAAACACCAAACACCTTCAATGAAATAAATAAAGCCTCTCTCCCACTACCTCCTCCCTCCCTCCACCTCTGACTACCCCTCCCTCCACCTCCCACTATCCATCCCTCCCTCCACCTCCCACTATCCCTCCCTCCCTCCCTCCACCTCCCACTACCCTCCCTCCCTCCACCTCCCACTACCCCGAGAAATACGAGTTTGAGGAGAGATACTCACAATGCAGTGAATGTTTGAATGGATAATTATACTCACCTGGTGGAAAACGATTTTGTATTATTTACAAGGACACGACAAGTTTTGACTCTCACAGCCGCTCTTCACAACTGAATAGATCTCCAAATCGAGTCGAAACTTGGCATGTCCTTGTAAATAATAACTAGGAGCAATCTATCAAAAGATGTTGGACTGTGGCTGGAACCTGGCAACAAGGGCAACGCGTTAGGACATCCAACGATATCAGAAAGCCAAGTATGATCGTAGTGTGGCCGAGTCTCAGGTGAATCAAGGCAGTCCCCTACCTTCTATTATGATGGAAAGAACACTGCCAGGGAACTATGGTAGGTTCAGTGAAGCGTAGATTGTTATTTGCCATCACTGACGGAGGAGTTGGGTAACGTTTGAGAAATAATCAGATACAAGAATAGATCACGGCATGATCAAGTTGAGTTGATTTTTTACGCAAAAAGGCATAATATTGCCAATATTCACTGGGTACAATATATTTCTCAAAAATGTGTGTAAACTAACTGTAGGCCTATATATAAATCCTACATGAAATATGACTACATTATAATAGGCTATATACTTATGTTGCATTCACTTACAAAGTTTTGGGTAAATTTCTATAATTGCACCTATACAAGCTAATTTGTTTTATTATTGTATTAACAGGAAGGTACGACGAGGTAAGTGATGTGGTATAGGTGGCAATATGCGGAAATGGATTATAAGGGCATTCCGCCCCCTCTGACTAAAGTCTATCAATCTAGATGTGACACGGAATTTACAATGTTTCAGAGACATTAGCCTAACCTAACATCCTTACCTAACCTATCCTAGTATTATGGGTGGGGGCTGCTGCCCCCACACCCCCGCTGCTTTGGGTAAAACCGTAGAAATCCAGTTGGGGTGGAGTGAGTAACCGTAGATTTTTGTAAGGGGGTCAGAGGGGGCGGAATGCCCTTATAATCCATTTCCGCATATTGCCACCTATACCACATCACTTACCTTGTCGTACCTTCCTTTTAAATACAATAATAATTTGTTTAGCTCGTATAGGTGCAATTATAGAATAATTCCAAGTTTTGTATACTGTATTCACTATATAACATTTCCCTAGTAAGCTAAATACTCGGTGTGCTTTATCTACATTTCTGTTTGACCATTAGTTTATATTTAATCATTAATATCCGGAACGGCGTCTTAACACAGTATTTTCATTCTTTTGATTATATTTCTATGCAAGAGTAAAACTGGCATCACTCGATTATACATTAACCATAGTTGTAGAACATACTAATAATCATTGCATTCTGATAAGGCAGTAGTGTGTGTGTATTTTCTAGTTGGCATGGTCGTAATGCACCAAAAAATAGGAAGTTTCTCGCTTACTTTTGGCGCTACCTGGACGTGTCAAACAAAGCCATCTATAGAGAGCAAAATACATATCTTGAATTGTTTCGAATACCGCCGTCAGAGGGCACTACTGGATGGCTGAAGATCCAGACAACGACTTTAGTCCCAGACTGTACATTCTACCGTGCTGAACACGGTGAAGCCCGTGAGGTCTCGTTCCAGTCTAGGAAGCGAGACATGTGAAGCACCCACTCACGGCTTTGAAGCTTCTTCGCCTTCATGCTTCACTGTCTCATCCCTTAGACTCGGACCCTCGCTCTAAGAACACCACCAATTGAGCAATTAACTCACTAGGCATTGCACCCGTGTAGCAAATTTTGAATATGGGAATATTCATACAGTGCTATTTAATCAGGGAACAATGAGGGTATTTTGGGGGCGTTTCGGTGGGCTTTGTGGTAATGCACTGATACTAGGTACAGCACAAATTCCATCCCAATAATATCTTCCCATAGACATATCGGAATTCGAACGCGGATCCATGGGATTACCAATCCAGTGGCAAGACCACTCCACCACACCTCTACCTACTATTAATCGTAAATTTAAACCACGAACAATAATGTAACGAAGGCAACACATGATGGGACACGGACGTCTGGCAAAAATACTAAGACTATTGAAATAATTGATAGCAGTAAGCAAAAATGTTAAGTAATGGATACATGAAATTTAAAGCATTACTTTACATATCTAAAGATTAAAAGGAACGGAGACACTTAAAACATCGAGGACATAACTTGGTAAATAGTATCAGTTTGAAGATAGCCTAACAGATATATATAAAAATAAAAAAACGGTTCAATTTTATTTTAATACCACAATTTGTTTTGATATATTTGAAGATTAACCCTTTCATGCACATATGACGCAGAGGTTGCCAGATTAGCAATAAGAAATAGAGTTCTCCACTCTTATAATTACCTCTCCAAAATTAGTTTTCGGTAAATCTACATTTATACTACCCCTCCCCCACTATCCCCCACCACCTCTCCCCTTCAAAACACGCCTTTTAGCGTATTTTTGGATGGTTCAGCAGACGCGGAAACTGGAAAAAAACGTCTTTTGATAAACATTTATCACCAACCAGATAAGAGTTTTTCAGGTAATTTGTTGTTGTTTTTATTTTTGATTTGATATACAGTGTTGTTTAATACCGAGGACCGGACCGTCGCATTTTAGTATTTTTAACATTAGCCTAACCTAACCTAACTTAACCTAACCGAAAACTAACCTGTTTCGTGACCGGTCTAAACCCAGCTCACGTTCCCTGTTTATGGGTGCGCGACGGTCTAAACCCAGCTCACGTTCCCTGTTTATGGGTTCGCGAAGGTTTGTAATACTTCAATGTATCTATTTCAAGTCAAATATACATTTTCGCGCATCATCAAACCATACTAAGTCTACTACTAATAATATTAACCCATTAGTACCAACAGAATAGCGACAAAATAGGGGTAGTATAACTGTAGATTTATCTAAGCGGTGGAAGCACTGAATGCATCCTCGTAAGTATAACTAAATAAGTTGGTCACCAATTATTTTGCAATATTTGAAAACAAATATGGATTTTATATGCTCTAAACATAATATGAAAATGTGTTTTAAGCCTCGGCAAAACCTAATAAAAATATATGGTACTAAAATGGAATTTTGTCGTAACATGGTTGTCAATACCTTCCTATAGACGGCACCGATTCGTACACACGCCATTTTCACCTGTCTCCCGAGGTCTGTCCACCAGCTTTTTAGTCCACTCCACCTGCCCATCTCTGTCGATAGGTTGGGTTGTTTGGTTAGGTTAATATACTAGGTCTCAGAAACAAGATTCGTAGTTGCGGTAGTATTTACTGTATCTGGACACTTCGAGCGAATTCATATTCGAGCGGAGGCGCATTTAGGTTAGGTTAGGTTAGGTTAAGTTAGGTTAGGTTAGGTTGTTAAGTTAGGTTGTTAAGTTAGGTTAGGTTAGGTTAAGTTAGGTTAGGTTAGGTTAGGTTGTGCATCTGCATCTGCTCGATCAGGAATTCGCTCGAAGTGACTCGCATTCGTATTTACAGATACGGCCGAATACCTGTAGGCTACGAAATGGCAGCCGGCCCAACCGCCATGTTGTATCCCACGTAGGCCTACTAGGTACTACGGATACATTGTAGGCGTTAGGTGTGGATTAGGCTTGTATCCAATGTACTAGGTCTATGTACTGGATATTTATGATTTAAATAAGTGGTACGTTTTCGATAAATCTGGTCATATGGCTTTGCAATTAGGGAAATCATGAGCCGATTTCCGAAGTTTTCTTTTTCGATTCTCAAAATACGATCCAAGTTTTGCCAAAAATTGGCTCGGGTTTTCCAAAATTATGCTTTTTGGGGTTTGCAATTTAGGGAAACATGAGCCAAAATTCTAAATTAGGTTACTGTAATTTGTTTACTCTTAAAATTCCCAAAATCCGAGCCAAGTTTTGCCAAAACTTGGCTCGGGTTTTCCAAAACTCGGGTTTTATGGCGTTGCAATTTCTGGAAACCTGAGCCAAATTTCTAAATGAAGTTACTGTCATTTTGTTGTCTACAAACTCTCAAAATCCGAGCCAGCTTTGGCCAAAACTTGGCTCGGGTTTTCGAAATATTCGGTTTTAGGCCTTAGAAATACCTTAAAACTCGAACCAAGTTTTGCTAAATACGTTTTAAGCGCCGTTTTACGCATTTAAAACCCCCTCATTTTCCCTGTACTTCATAGCCCTCCCCACTATCGGGCGGCGTGTCTTAAGATCGTTGTACAGTGGGGAAAACGGTTTCGCCGAGGGTTGTAATTATTTGCAAACACTATATATTGATGTAAACTAACACGGAAAAATAACAAAAATATAATATTCAAGGACACTAGTGCGACGTTATGAGAAACAATTTATTAGGGAAAATAGGCACCAATAGATTCGCCATATTTTTCTCCATATAGTCCGCATGGAGGATTTTCGTTATCAACAAATTGAAAAATACCCACTTCATAGACAAATACACCAAAAATCTAAGTCAAAGCGGGGTGTGGGGGCGGTAGCCCCCACCTATAATACTAGGTTAGGTTAGGTAAGGTGGTTAGGTTAGGCTAATGTCCTTTCAAAGGGGTATAGGGTAGTAAACACTAGGATAGCCTATACCCGGTCAGAGGTAAGAAGAAGAAGAGTCCTGCAGTAGTCTCCTTGAATGCTACCAAAAAAAGTCCATGGGAAAATTGGTGACCATCTTATTTAGTTTTTTCTAATCGTATTTTGGACGGTGAACTACAAACCTGCTTACCGGTACCGGAGTATATTTTAAGGGGGTTCACCGGCTTTTTTTTATCTTTCTCTCCTTTTCTCTTTCCCTGGTTTGTATCCATTCGGCCCCATTCAGCCAACTGTTTTAAGACGTTTATCCCTATCCAGTTGTCGATTTCTTCCTGGCGAGCGATAGCGAGCCAGTATTGTATGGAGAAATCCGGCTTTGCCGGAGACTTTTTTTCTATCGAAAAATGTACAAATTTAGCTTGCTCTCGAAACAATATTATATATATGCTGGCTCGCTACCGCTCGCCATGAATAAATTGACACCTGCATGGGGGTAAACATCTTAAAACTGTAGGCTGAATGGGGGCGAATGGATACAAGCCAAAGAGAGAGGGAGAGAAAGAAAAACAAGCTAGGTGGGTCCCCTTAAAGGCAGCAGTAAAAGGCAGCAGTATAAGGCAGCAGTATAAGGCAGTAGTATAAGTCAGCAGTACTGGTCGGGAACACTGCTGTAAGAAGAGTGACAAAATCTGGGGTTTATATTGCAGTTAATTTTTAACGAACCTGCTGCGAACCGTCTCATTCATTTGCTGCGAACAGGCATAACCGATTCTGACCGTACCTGCGGCGAAACATCTCGACTCCGAGACTGAGCAAGGGGGCCTAAAGCAATCAGGGAAGAGACAAGGAAAACGATGAACCAAAGAGAAAAAGGGTGAACACTAAAGAAACAATATACGACTCGCCTAAACCAGATTTAGAAGTTGTTGGAAAAGTTCAGTTCTGGATTTTGCTTCTTCATTTGCATTTTTTCGGCGATTAATGCATCGTGTTGATTATTAAATTTAGCAGCAATTTGAAAATCCTTATCCGAGAAGGGGTGATCATTACCTAAGGTGTGATCTAATCACGAATGGCTGAATAGGAACCAGTCAGCCCTGTAGCTCTTACATATACTGTATGCTCGAATATTCTGATTTTAAAAGATCGGCTAGAGCAGTTAATATACCCAGCCTGGCAGCACCTTAATTGACAATTTACCCTTACCTCTCTCCTCTCTCTCTCTCTCTCTCTCTCTATATATATATATATATATATATATATATATATATATATATATTTGTGGGGAGATTGTAGGCACCAATCGATCAGGGCTAGACCCAGGTGAGGTTATAGGCATGTGATAAAGAGTCGCTGGAACTCCTGTTTCACTTGCTTGGCCTCTCTTACTGATTTTCTTTGTGCCTCATTTACACTGAGAGCAATCCAGCTAGCTCTCACAAACACCTCCTCCTCCTATCCACTTCACTACACTAAACATGCACACCACACTTCATTCTTCCACACCAAAATTAAAAAAAAAAAAAAAAAATTATGAATTGTAGCCCAGCCTCGGAGTCCCCAGGGGGGGGACCATAAATGCCCCCTCACCCGACCGACCATCCCCTGACGACCCCACACAATTACCTGGACCTCGGCCTGTTACTCTTTCTATTAATTTCTGCAACATTCGCGGACTCTCCTCTAACTTTCACTCTGTTGAGCACCATATCTCCTCCTATAAACCTGATCTTCTTTTCCTCACCGAAACTCAGGTGTCTGTAGCAACATCCAGCAACCCTTTCTCTGTATCCTCCTACTTTCTCTATCCTAGTTTCAAAGCCAAAGGCGGATGTTGTGCATATGTGCACAACAAACTCACTTGCTCTCGTGTTCCCGATTTCGACTCCTCTGAATTCTCAACTTTATGGCTCAAACTTTCCTGTCATTCTCTTACTAAATATTTCTGTGCTGTCTATCTCTCCCCTAACTCTACCAACTTTCCCAAATTCTTTGACTATCTAAACTCTACAGTGGAACACATTCTATCCATTTCTCCTTTCTCAGAAATCTCCATCTTAGGAGATTTCAACGTTCACCACCGCCATTGGCTCTCCTCTCACACTACTGATCCACCTGGTGAACAAGCCTACGTCTTTTCTATCCTAAATGACCTAGAGCAGTTAGTTCAGCAACCCACCCGTATCCCGGATCGCATCGGAGATCGGCCCAACATTCTTGACCTGTTTCTAACTTCTAACCCTTCTTCTTATACTGTCGATCTTTTCTCTCCTTTGGGCTCCTCCGACCATAAACTTATCTCTGTCACCTGTCCTATCTCTCCAGTACAGCCACCCGATCCTCCTAGCCGGCGGCGCTTGTGGCACTTTGGCGCTGCCGACTGGGAGGCTCTTCGGCAGTACTTCTTTGATTTCCCATGGAATGATTTCTGCTTCCATGGCCGAGGACCCTCGGAGAGTGCTGAACGCATTACCGAGGTAATCCTATCGGGCATGGAAGCATACATTCCATTCTCTTTCTCTCAGACTAATGCTAAAAAATCTTGGTTTACTCACGCCTGTTCTACTGCTGTCCGCAATAAGGAGGAAGCATTCAAACGGTACCGACGCCTTAAAACTCAAGACTCTCATTCTTCATATGTTTCTGCCCGGAATCAAGCCAAATCTGTTCTTCGACTTGCCAAACACTCTTTCATCAATAATAAATGCACTGAACTATCCAACTCTAGCTCTTCCCAAGCTTTCTGGCATCTAGCCAAAAACCTCTCCAACAATTTATCTTCCTCGTCTTTCCCTCCCCTTTCCCACTCTGATGGCACAACCATCACTTCTTCCTCTGACAAAGCTAAACTCTTCGCTCAAACTTTTGCTAGAAACTCCACCTTGGATGATTCCGGTGCTATTCCTCCCTCTCTGCCCTCCTCTCTCTTACTTATGCCTAATATCCTAATCTCTTCTAAAGATGTACTTTCTACCCTCTCTGGGCTTAACACTAATAAGGCGTACGGTCCGGACGGTGTTCCTCCTGTTGTTCTCAAAAACTGTGCTTCCGTGCTGACTCCCTGCCTAGGCAAACTCTTTCGTCTCTGTCTATCCTCTAACGTCTTCCCTTCATGCTGGAAGTTTGCTCACATTAAACCTGTCCCAAAGAAGGGTGACCGCTCTCAACCCTCCAACTATCGTCCAATTGCTCTTATCTCTTGTCTTTCTAAAGTTTTTGAAACTATTCTTGCTTCCAAATTTCTTAAGCATTTCTCTTCTCATAACCTGCTCTCAGATCGCCAGTATGGCTTCCTTAAGGGTCGCTCTACAGTATTTTGCACTATAGGTAGACAGATATTAGGAATACAAAAACAGCGGTCACCATTAATATCACAGAGTCCTGACCTATACCACTACAGCAATAAAGTTTGACATTTACGCAAATAAGTTTAACAACCTAGTTTGCCATTCAGACGAAATAGTTTGACATAGTTGCAGGCTAAATAACACCAAAGCTACAAAATACATTGACATGGAGCTAAATCAAAGACAATAGAAGACATGATAATCACAATTGTATATTTTATTTTATCAATCCAATATACAGGTATAAACATGATTAAACCATTTAATGTTTACCATTTAATGTTATTGCTATGGAATTTAATTTTCTTTAATTGTCAAAGTAATAGTATTTGTTGTTGTTACATTTGTTGCATTGACACATTATTCCTGTGGCAATGTCGTTAGAATTGACATTTGTCCGACTATTTTGTCCTTTGTCTGACAAACTGCTGTACTGATGTAATGTTTTATGCATTAGTTTCGAACAGTTTCCAATTGTTTCAGAACTTTGAGCTTTGTCATTAACCACCGATTAACTGTCTGACTATAACGCAAACTACTGTACTGGTGATCTTCTTTCATATCTTACTAACTCTTGGTCATCCTCCTTTCGGGACTTCGGTGAGACTTTTTCTATTGCACTAGACATATCGAAAGCCTTCGATAGAGTCTGGCATAAATCTTTAATTTCTAAACTACCCTCCTTCGGTTTCTATCCCTCCATCTGTGCCTTTGTCTCTAATTTCCTTTCCGGCCGTTCCATAGCCGCGGTTGTGGACGGCCATTGTTCACTTCCTCACCCTATAAACTCCGGTGTTCCTCAGGGCTCTGTCCTATCTCCTATTCTCTTTCTAATTTTTATAAATGATCTCCTTAACTGTACCTTAATTCCCATCCATTCATACGCAGACGACTCAACCTTACACTACTCCATTAGTTTTTCAGAACGCCCCAGCCAGCAATCCCTCAACGACAAACGTAATGAAGCCATAGAACTCTTAAATTCTGATCTAAATACTATTTCCAATTGGGGCAGAGAAAACCTTGTTAACTTTAATGCTTCCAAAACCCAATATCTCCATCTATCTACCCGTCAGGATCTCCCAGCGGACTATCCCTTATTCTTCAGCAATACAAAAATCAACCCTTCATCTTCTCTCAATATTCTTGGTGTCTCTTTTTCTTCTGCTCTCATTTGGAAGGACCATATTACCAGTCTTGCTAAGGCAGCCTCCCAGAAGCTGGGTGTGCTCAACCACCTTAGGGGGTTCTTTTCCCCTGCACAGCTTCTTGCTCTGTACAGGGGCATTGTGCGCCCTTGTATTGAGTATTGTTCACATGTGTGGGGAGGTTCCTCTCACACCGCTCTCCTAGACAAAGTTGAAAGAAAGGCCTTTCGTATCATTAACTCCCGTCCACTCACCAACTCTCTGCAATCTCTCTCTCCGCCGCAATGTTGCATCTCTCTCGCTATTCTATCGCTACTATAATAATCAGTGTTCCTCAGAGCTATCCCAGTGCATACCACCTCCTTTACGTAGGGCACGTGGTACCCGTCTTGCAACTCAATCCCACCCCTACTCTGTGCAACTCTCCAACCCAAGAGTGAAACGTTACTCTCAAACTTTCTTCTATTCAACAGCTGAGCTCTGGAACTCTCTCCCAGAATCAGTCTTTCCCTCATCCTATGACTTAAATTGCTTCAAACTCCGTGTGTCCAGGCATTTTGGCTCGAACGTCCCTTGATTTTAGCCCTGTCACTCTTTCAACTATGGGGGAGGTACTCGCTATAGGCAGTTATGCCTTTTGCCTCCCTCAATCGCATAGAAAAAAAAAAAAAAAAAAATATAAGGAGAGAAAGAGAGAGAGAGAGTGAAAAGTAAGGGTAAATTGTTCAATTACGGTGGCTGAAGGAGACGTGTGGTAAATATATTCCTGTGTCTAGCAGGGCGAGTTTATTGGACGAGAAATGTAGTGAGGGTATTTTCCTTTGTGGGGAGGGAGGCACAGTGAAGGCAAGATCACTATTAGTCTCACAAAACCACAACTTGATATAGGTAGTATTTGAACATTCATTACCAATTATTTTGTAGACGTATTTAGTTTGTGCTTAAACATATTGTTGTTCAATTGAAGTTTTGATCCTCCTTGTTTGCATTAAGGGGGTAGTGCTTGATTTTATGGACCCCTTTCTCCCTCGTGTTTAGCACCATTAGTTTTGAAAATTTGAGATGGTCGGCCCATTATTTTGGTGATTTTAACACCTTTCCCCCCATTTCGTTGTCAATGTTAAGACCTTTCGTGCAATTTAGGTGTCGATTTTTTCCTGGCGAGCGATATCAAGCCTGTAATTCTAAGAGGAACCGGCCTTCGGCCGGGAAATTTGTCTACAGAAAAATGTACACATTTATCTTGAAAGGGGGTGAAGGGGGTATTTTTCTAAGCTTGATGGAGGCCTAGCGAGGAAACTAAAAAATAAATGAATTAATATAATTAATGTCCATGCACTGGTGTCGACTCATGTGTCCTCCTATACGGGATATCAATCATTCCTGTAGGGTAGGTGGTCATCCCAGCTAACTGTTTGTTGTTCCTTCTGCCGAATCAATGTAGTTCAAGTGTTATCATAAGGTTGGCTCTCTGCTGAGCTAGTTTTATGATATAATTTATGGTTTAAGGGGGTCATCTGCTTTTGTTATATCTACTGTTATCTCTTTCTCTGGCTTGTATCCATTCGGCCCCATTCAGCCTACTGTTTTAAGACGTTTATCCCAATCCAGGTGTCGATTTATTCCTGGCTTCGCCAAAGAGACTTTTCTATCGAAAAATATACAAATTTAGCCTGCTGACAAAAACATTATAAACAAATATGCTGACTCGCTACCGTTCGCCAGGAAAATATCAACACCTGGATGGGAATACACGTCTTAAAACAGTAGGCTGAATGGGGCCGAATGAATACAACCCAGAGAGAGAGAGGGAGAACAAAAAACGAGGTAGGCTCCCCTATTACCTTAGTTGCCGGCCTGCACTCCCCGTCCAGGAGAGGAAAGGGCAAATAATCATTTGAACGAAAAGAACTTTACCTAAATCATTGTTTAACCACACCTCATTTGTTGCCAGATAAGTTTGGATTGATGATAATAATTGTATGATGATATTCTTCAATACTTTCACCCATCAATTATACTGTATATGGTAAGTGTACTGTGTAGTCTTCAGTAACATGCAGTCAACATTTTGTATCTATCTCTTTCTGAATAGTCTATAATGCACCGAGGTGTTTCTTAAGTATTGTAGCACTTAATGCATAATTAATGAATTCATTCTTAATACCCAAGCAGCTACAGCTGAATACAACTCTCATTGAAATATATGCAATAGCTGTATAACCACCAATACATAGATCATTCTAAATAAATTAACTCCTTTTGTACCGGCAGTGTCTTTTTAACTATAATCTGATTACTATTTAACAATTGCATTCAGTTTCAAAAGGGCTTCCAGTAATTAATAGGCTTCGAACTATCTCACTTAACCATTTTGACTACCACAAATATTTCTTAAACTGCACAATATCCTCTAAGTATAGCTACAATATAATCGAAAAAACGTCAGCGGTAAGGAAGGGGTTAACCTTCATCCAAGACTCTCCGTTGACAATATAAAGGGCTTAACTAAAAAAACAAACACAATTGTCACATTTATTTAAAGACAGATTAACACACACGTATTTGCTTTATCAGCGACCATGAAACTTCAACCATGTGGTCCTCCTCGAATTTGTCGTATTTTATTGTTCTTGGCCGGGTAATATTAAAGTGTTTTAATTAAATCTTGTTATTACCTGATCAAAAGAGGCATAAACACTCGACCACTTTCTCCGGCAGTTTGAACAATATGTAGTTCTGTTTTTTGCAGCAATTTTGGACTATTTGTCAGTAGCGTCAGCCACTACTGTAGACTGAAGGTATATTATGATAGGTGAGATAATGCTTACAGTTTGTGTTATTGCGCACACAAATGTTTCAAACTATCATTGCCGTTCATTTCATTTTATGCTGGCTAGTATTAGACGATTTTATTCAGTTTAAGAGGCCTCCAACATTAAACAGGCCTCGAATATCTTAATTGACCCATTTTACTACCACAGATTCTTCTTAAGCTGCACATTATCGTCTAAATATAGCTATAGTAAAATATAGAAAGACGTTGCTGGTACAGAACGGGTTTAAACTACGTTAATGATTGTTTTTATGATTAGGATAGTTGTAATGTTGCTGTACTTTACCCATGATTATCTTATAATTATGTCGTGTTCATTATTAAAGTGGAAATGTATTAATGAATACATTATTTGTTCGAATATTGATTATAAGCATGCCATTTTATATTGTAGCCACGATTATTGTTTTAATAATTGTCTCATGTCATATAGTAAAGATAATCATGTGGTACGGTCGCGCTAATAAGTCATGTCCCAGCTATCATTACGTTTGGCTTGCTCTGTGCTGTATTAATGTCTGCCAGATGTTGAATATGGTGGGTAAGTGTAGGAACATGTTTATATATTTCACTCGATATGAAGAAATGAAGCTTAGATATTGCTGATACCAATTATTGATCAAAACATACTTTGTGCCGAGACATCACTTATTAGCGCGATTGTACATAATAAAAGTTATTCTATGTACAGTCGCGCTAATAAGTGATGTCTCGGCACCATATATGTCTTGATCAATAACTGGTATCAGCAATATCTAAGCTTCATTTCTTCATATCAAGTGAAATACACAAACATGTTCCTACAATTACCCACCCTATTCAACAACTGACATACGGTAATACAGCACAGAGCAAGCCAAACGTAATGACAGCTGGGACATGATTTATTACCCGCGACTGTACACAGTTATTATCTTCTTCTGCAGTGATATGGTACAGCATTACAACATATTCGGACACATGTTTAACCCTTTGAGTACCAGCGACGTATGTTATATTATATTCTAGCTATATATAGACGATACTATGCAGCTTAGGAAGGATCTGTGGTACTCAAAAGGGTTGGGTGAGATAGTTTGAAGCCTTATTATTGCTAGAGGTCCTTCCTAAACTGAATAAAATCGTCTAATAGTAGCCAAAATATAGCTAAGAGGACGTCACCGGTACTGCATGAGTTACCTGGTACTGATTATATTTCTTAGATTGTCAATGTCATCTAGAAAACATTTATTTACAAATGTTACATTCTATGCTAAAACGTACATTATACATACATATACTTACAGATGTCTTTTGCTAGTAGGGCCATCTTCAAGCCTGTGGCACCAGTTCTAAGTTTGTGTAAAATTCTTGTATACTGATATGGTGACGGTGGCGAGTGGTATTTAACCCAGGGACTGCAGACAGACTCTTAAAAAGTTCTACTGGGCGAATGCAGCCAGACTCTTATAGTCCAAGGCCTAAAAAAAAAAGCTTTAAAAACACAACAGTAGCACTCAAAACAAAGCAATTTGTGATTAGGTGAGATAATTCCCCTCCACCCTTCCTCAATTATCTCGTATTTTCCCCATTATTCCTGATATTTATCAAAGTATTTTCGTGCGAGGACGGGTGGGGGAGAGGGGGGAGGATGGAGGAGTGTATCTCCAACCCTCTAACACCCTCCCTCTCTTGTCTCTAACATGGTACTGAGACTCAAGGTGAGCTCTCAGACTGGCTTAGATTTTTTTTGTATTTGATTATTTGATTAATTTTGTATTTATACGAACTAAATAAAATAATCAAATAAACAAAAAATCTAAGCCAGTCTGAGAGCTCCCCTTGAGTCTCAGTACCATGCTAGAGACAAGAGAGGGAGGGTGTTTCTCTCTTGCTGGTCAAGGTCAGATTACGACCATGGGGCTAAAATATACGATTTTCACCAGCCAATTGCTGTTACCACTTGTTATACTGCTTTCCAATGTTCATAATTTATGTTCATATTAAAAGTAAAATAGGTGCATATGGATAAGTATTAATTATATATATGGTAAATTGACGATTTTTGTAAGGAATATACTAAATACCTTCGCATGGCGGGCACTTTCAAATACTGTACCATAACTTTGCAGCTTATGAGTTATCTTAGCATTATGATCATATTTTTGTTCATGATTTTCCCACATTTGATCTAATTTCCTTTCAAATTCCATCACTGTTTCTGAATTTACTACACTTTCTGGCAAAATATTCCAGGAATTTACAATTCTTTCACAAAACGAATACTTCCTGATGTTCAATCTAGCCTGCTGTTTATATTTTGTCTTGCCGTGCCCTCTTCTTCTTCCTTCTCTGTTCACAAATATATCCTCGCATACTGTACAGTACTTCTATATCATACTGTATAGTTCACTCAGTATCTTGAAAACTTCTATCGTGTCCCCTCGTGATCTTCAATATGCAAGGGTAGGTAAATCAAGCCTTTTGAATCGTTCGCCATATGAGAGCTCCAGCGTTGGAAGCGCGTTATCCTTATTACTATTATAAATATTAATATTATTATAATTATTATTATTTATAGTACAGTATTACATTCTGGGTAATCTTATCAGTATTAGAAGTTGTCATATAAGCTGTTCATTGTAAGAGGAATAGATAAAACATGTAAAACCTTTCAAGGGGGAGGTATACGCTTTTTCTAGACACCCTTGTCCCTCATGTTTAGCATATTCATTTTGAGATTTTAAGATTTTCGTTCCATTATTTTGGCATTTTTGAGACTGTTTCCCCCATTTCTTTGTCAATATTAAGACCTATCGTGCCAATTAGGTGTCGATTATTACCTGGCTAGCGATAGCGAACCTGTAATTTTAGAAGGAACTGGCCTTTGGCCGCAACATCTTTCTACCGAAAAATTTACAAATTACATAGACCAAGAAACAAGGACTGGTGGGTGCCCAACCCCGAAAAGAGTTGAAATAGGTTTTTTCCTAGCTGATTCCGAGAGGATTGGGTTCTAGTCATGTGGTGATGGGCTGGTCTTTCAAAGTGCGAGCTGAGCGTTCTCTACCATACCCATACTCTGACTGTTCCTTATACTTATATATTTTTTAGATCTCAAGTGACGGCGTCTCTGCTGTGGATTGACCTCCCTACTGCCAACCTAGAGGTTGGCAGATTGGTGACCAAAGCGTCACATTTTTCCTTTGCCCCTCAACTTTCCCTTCATAATTGCAGAGGGGCACAGGGCCTTGGGTGAGGCTTTGGTTTCCTGGGCGTTTCCGCACCCTCCTCAGCTCCCCGCCTTGGAGTGGTTTCGGTCACCTGGGCTTTATTAGTGGTAAGCAGGGAGGGTTCTGTGGGGGCGCTCGGTTATGGCCTTGGCCTTGCTTAGGACCTTGGGGCTGCTCGGCCAGACAGCCTGGGGAACAACAACAACAACAAACAAGCACTACCCCCTTAACCCTTAAAGAGCGGCGCCCGGCTATAGCCGAGCGCCAATTTGCAGCAAGTTAGGAGCATTATTAAGGTTTTTAAATGGTTAAAATCAAGTGCAAATGGCCGGGAGCGCAGCGGGCCGCACGTCCGACTCTCAGGGCCTACTGCTACCCACTGACTCACCCTCCCTGTGTTCTCGAGAGGCCGGCAGTGTAGCCAGTAGTGAGCGTAGCTGGAAAAAATATGCCGTTATACGCTAAACTCCCAATTTGGTGGTACCACTGCCTGAGAACGACGAGTGGTACGTAGCTCGTTCTGGTCTCATTTTGAAGCTTTTAGCACCTAGTTTTGTGCTGAATACATTTCTTTTCATGCAGATACTTGATTTATCATTCAGGAGGGCCTGAATATGCCCAAAATAGCCCAAAATAGCCCAAGACCCCCCGCTAGACGAGGGTTAATGTGTTTGGGTATTATGAGGAAATTACAGTACTGGAGGAGTTTTTGGATATGGGTAAGTCACCGACTATAATGACAAACTAGTGATTCTATAAATAATTCCAAGCCAAATTTGTCTGCATTATAATACCCTCAATATTCAATTTACACACACAAGCATTTTTCAATACAAATATTTTCCTGATACTGCATGGAAGTCTTCACACACGTAGGAAAAACATTAATTGTCTACACATATCTGTAGTGTTGAAGTCTTGTTTTATATCATGCCACAGATACCTCAGAACACAATAAATTACTCCAGAGAGTACATAATAGTACTATCTGTCATAAATTAACAGAATCTTCTTTGTATATCTGAGGGGAGATAAGATCACAATGTCAGTAAGAATTACTAGAAAGAATCTATGACAGGTGTATGGAATGTCTGTGTAAACTGGTGTAGTCGGTAGTGTGATCAGGTGGGGCAGGCGGTGGTGGTGAGGCTCCCCGATCATCACACAAAAGCTGATCTGAAAAGTGAGTGTCATCGTCGCTGTACGTTTCCTGAGACGTGGACTTATGTGGTGGACGGACGACAGTGAAGAATGGAGGTGATGCACCAGTGCTATACCTGTGGTGAGGCTGCTGTGAAGACTGCTTTAGGTCACTGGAGCCATAGATATGACCATTAGAGCCACGCAGAGAGGTGCGCTGTGCATCATGTATCTGATGACCTAATGTATAAAACTGTGGTTGTGGTACACTGGGTAGGCTGGCTTGTTCTTCAGCCTCATAGGTGTTACCTTCCACTCTGGTCACATCAGGAATGGACATAGAGAGAGCCTGACGAGCTTGATTTTCTTCATTTTGCTTCTGATGGTTTATGGGGGCAGGTGTCATCTGTTGTAGCTCACATTGAGGCTCTGGAGACATACTGGTAGCTATTTGCTCCTCAGATGGCGACCCAGTTAAGTCAGTTTTATCTTGATATGATCTATCCAAGGCAGACCCAGTTAAGTCAGTTTTATCTTGATATGATCTATCCAAGACAGGACTTCCGTGAGGTGTAGAGTTTGTCACTACACACCCTCCATTAATATTAGTAGCAGCTTTTTCTGGATCTTCAATCTGTTGAGGACGTCTGTTGGTCCGTCTCTTAAGAACTGTGGGTAAACAGTAGCAGTAGGTGGCCACCATGAGGACCACAAGAATCAGACCTCCCACAATGCCACTGATTACTGCTGCCTTTTCACTACTCACTATCCCTGTATCAGATCCATAGCCACCATAGCCTGCCAAGGAAGGAAAGATGATACTCAGTTCCAAAAACTAAAACATTATGTGGCAAATAATATAATTGTTTAACAAGACATAGCACAAAGTATTGTATGTATTTAAGTAGTCACCATAGAATGTCTATTATAATGCCCTGCATGGACAATTTACACAAACCTTTCTCCTGACAGGTGTTTTTTTTTCCATAATAACCTCTTTAGGATTATGCATATTATTTTACTAAAGCCTATTCAGTCTGGCCCCTGTATCTAGAATATAATACAGTTGAAAGTGAAGTCAGCCAGTTAAGCTGCTATCAGGTACACTGTTCATGGTGGTTTGTATTGGAGCTTCTGTAGTGGGCGGGTTTATCCCGTTAGTGTATCTAAAAAAATCAATATTTTCTTGTCAAATATATTAATATTATCAAAAGAATTTTACATTTACTATGCTGGACATTTTGGTCTGATAACAATATTTTGGGTAATCCGATTCAAACACAGAACAACCAATATATATAGCTGGTATAAACTAGCTATTTTAAAAGTCAGTTGAAATGAACTGTCGTATATACTACGAATTATTTGAGGGATATAAACTATTTATTAACTAATAATGTTACATTATTACATATGACGAACTAAAATACTATAACAATACTTCATAAAGGAAATAAACATTTATGGATGAGTGATTTTGTTCATAATAATATGTACTCCGATGTTGTGGCACTGATAATAAAACTTCTGCAGTGAAAGCTGGACACTTAAGATATTTAACGGGATGATTCTGTATTGGAGTCAAGCATCCGCTAAGAATTTGCAAATATGATTTGCAATTCTTATGTGGATTGCATGCAACTTCATACATATTTTAAGTTTTAAAATGTTTCTCTTTCCAAGAGCGTTCTCTCTCTCTCTCTCTCTGCTAGTGAAGACAGTAAATTTCCGTGTTTTAACCACTGGTGCATTTCAAAGGACTTTGTTTAGGAGCAGGTATGTGTTTCTGTGTCCGTGCATCACATAGTACATTCTGCAAAACTTGAGACTGATAAAAAAAAAGAGAGAGGAAAAAAAAAAAAAAAAAGTATATGGTCTTCATAAGGATAATTTGACTATTCCGTATTATTAACTGAAATTGAATATTCGCTCATGTTGAAGTTGAATATAGATCGGTAACGAACCTTACAGCAGAATATTAGGATAATGCCTTTAAGTTGATTTCCTTACCCTAATGGTCAAAACTGTATAGGTCTACACAAAAGATGTTGCTAGGTAGACCTTGCTAATATCTCAATTATGTAGACACTTTTACAGATATTACTATTATTTAAATTAATATTTGATTTTACTTATCACTTACTTAACTAAACCCTCTCTCCCGACTAACCTATATAGGAGGTTTAACAGGTACATTTGCTGTAATCAGTCGCCGCTTCTATCAATTGGTTATATACCTGCCATAGTTTGTTATATACCTGCCATAGTTTGTTATATACCTGCCATAGTTTGTTATATACCTGCCATAGTTTGTTATATACCTGCCATAGTTTGTTATATACCTGCCATAGTTTGTTATATACCTGCTATAGTTTGTTATATACCTGCCATAGTTTGTTATATACCTGCCATAGTTTGTTATATACCTGCCATAGTTTGTTATATACCTGCTATAGTTTGTTATATACCTGCTATAGTTTGTTATAATACCTGCCATAGTTTGTTATATACCTGCCATAGTTTGTTATAATACCTGCCATAGTTTGTTATAATACCTGCCATAGTTTGTTATAGGGGAGGTGTGGTGGAGTGGTCATGCCACTGGATTGGTAATCCAATGGACCCGGGTTCAAATCCCGATATGTCAATGGGAAGATATTATTGGGATTGAATTTGTGCTGTACCTAGTATCAGTGCATTACCACAAAGCCCACCGAAATGCCAAAAAAATACCCTCGTTGTTCCCTGATTAAATAACACTGTATGAATATTCCCATATTCAAAATATGTTACAGGGGGACAATGCCTAGTGAGTTCACTGCTCAATAGGTGGCGTTCTGAGAGTGAGGGTCTGAGTCTGGAGGGTGAGACGGTGAAGCACTTGAGCGAAGCAACCGGCCGCTTCAGAGATGGAGCTGCTTCGAGCCATGATGGATGCTTCGCATGTCTCACTCCCCAGACTGGAACAAGACCTCACGGGCTTCACCGTGTTGGGCGGTGGAATGTACAGGCTCTCAGCCTATGCCCGAGAGGGAGTAGTTGGAATATAGAAAAAAAAAAAAAAAAAAAAAATATACCTGCCATAGTTTGTTATATACCTGCCATAGTTTGTTATATACCTGCCATAGTTTGTTATATACCTGCTATAGTTTGTTATATACCTGCCATAGTTTGTTATATACCTGCCATAGTTTGTTATATACTTGCCATAGTTTGTTATATACCTGCTATAGTTTGTTATATACCTGCTATAGTTTGTTATAGTACCTGCCATAGTTTGTTATATACCTGCCATAGTTTGTTATATACCTGCCATAGTTTGTTATAATACCTGCCATAGTTTGTTATATACCTGCCATAGTTTGTTATAATACCTGCCATAGTTTGTTATATACCTGCCATAGTTTGTTATATACCTGCCATAGTTTGTTATATACCTGCCATAGTTTGTTATATACCTGCCATAGTTCGTTATATACCTGGCATAGTTTGTTATATACCTGCTATAGTTTGTTATATACCTGCCATAGTTTGTTATATACCTGCCATAGTTTGTTATATACCTGCCATAGTTTGTTATACCTGCCATAGTTTGTTATATACCTGCCATAGTTTGTTATATACCTGCCATAGTTTGTTATATACCTGCCATAGTTTGTTATGTACCTGCCATAGTTTGTTATATACCTGCCATAGTTTGTTATATACCTGCCATAGTTTGTTATATACCTGCCATAGTTTGTTATATACCTGCCATAGTTTGTTATATACCTGCCATAGTTTGTTATATACCTGCCATAGTTTGTTATATACCTGCCACAGTTTGTTATATACCTGCCATAGTTTGTTATATACCTGCCATAGTTTGTTATATACCTGCCATAGTTTGTTATATACATAAGAACATAAGAACATAAGAAAATGGGAGTCTGCAGAAAGCCAATTGGCCTAAGCAAGGCAGATCCCTGTCCCACACAACCCCAAATCAATTACAAAGCCCAATTATAGGCTCAACACTCTAATACCCTGAGGATCATCTTACCAAAACGGTTAGAGATTAACGCAGGATTATGGGGGTCTGCAGAGCGCTGATTGGCCCAACCCGGCTGATCCCCCTTCACACCCAACCCGTCTCGTCCATATGCTTATCCAATTTTATCTTAAAGCTCCCTACAGTTTTAGATCCCACTATAGCACTTGGTAGTCCATTCCACCCATCTACAACTCTGTTACCAAACCAATATTTGCCTATATCTTTTCTGAAACGAAATTTATCTAATTTGAAACCATTGGTACGAGTTCTTTCGCTATCACTGAGCTTTAGTACATTTGTCATGTCCCCTTTGTTAATCCCACTAACCCACTTGAACACCTCTATCATATCCCCTCTAACTCTGCGTCTCTCTAACGAATGTAAACCTAATTTCTTCAACCTTTCTTCATACCGAAGATTTCTAATATTATGGATCATTTTTGTCATTCTACGCTGTACTCTCTCCAATGAATCTATGTCCATTCTGTAATAAGGACACCAAAATTGGACAGCATAATCCATATGGGGTCTCACTAATGACAAGTAAAGTTTTAAGATAACATCAGCAGTTCTGTTACTCACACTCCTAGAGATGAACCCGAGAATCCTGTTTGCCTTATTACGAACGCCTATACACTGTTTTCTAGGCTTCAAATCATTGCTAACAAACACACCTAGATCTTTCTCGCAGTCTGAATTTTCTAATTCTAAATTAGCTAGTTTATATTTAACATTTGTTTGCATCTTCCCTATCTTTAATACCTTGCATTTGTCAATGTTACCTGCCATAGTTTGTTATATACCTGCCATAGTTTGTTATATACCTGCCATAGTTTGTTATATACCTGCCATAGTTTGTTATATACCTGCCATAGTTTGGTATATACCTGCCATAGTTTGTTATATACCTGCCATAGTTTGTTATATACCTGCCATAGTTTGCTATATACCTGCCATAGGGTTATATACCTGCCATAGTTTGTTATATACCTGCCATAGTTTGTTATATACCTGCCATAGTTTGTTATAATACCTGCCATAGTTTGTTATATACATGCCATAGTTTGTTATATACCTGCCCTAGTTTGTTATATACCTGCCATAGTTTGTTATATACCTGCCATAGTTTGTTATATACCTGCCATATTTTGTTATATACCTGCCATCGTTTGTTATATACCTGCCATAGTTTGTTATATACCTGCCATAGTTTGTTATATACCTGCCATAGTTTGTTATATACCTGCTATAGTTTGTTATATACCTGCCATAGTTTGTTATATACCTGCCATAGTTTGTTATATACTTGCCATAGTTTGTTATATACCTGCTATAGTTTGTTATATACCTGCTATAGTTTGTTATAGTACCTGCCATAGTTTGTTATATACCTGCCATAGTTTGTTATATACCTGCCATAGTTTGTTATAATACCTGCCATAGTTTGTTATATACCTGCCATAGTTTGTTATAATACCTGCCATAGTTTGTTATATACCTGCCATAGTTTGTTATATACCTGCCATAGTTTGTTATACCTGCCATAGTTTGTTATATACCTGCCATAGTTCGTTATATACCTGCCATAGTTTGTTATATACCTGCTATAGTTTGTTATATACCTGCCATAGTTTGTTATATACCTGCCTTAGTTTGTTATATACCTGCCATAGTTTGTTATATACCTGCCATAGTTTGTTATATACCTGCCATAGTTTGTTATATACCTGCCATAGTTTGTTATATACCTGCCATAGTTTGTTATTACCTGCCATAGTTTGTTTAGTACCTGCCATAGTTTGTTATATACCTGCCATAGTTTGTTATATACCTGCCATAGTTTGTTATATACCTGCCATAGTTGTTATATACCTGCCATAGTTTGTTATATACCTGCCATAGTTTGTTATATACCTGCCACAGTTTGTTATATACCTGCCATAGTTTGTTATATACCTGCCATAGTTTGTTATATACCTGCCATAGTTTGTTATATACATAAGAACATAAGAACATAAGAAAATGGGAGTCTGCAGAAAGCCAATTGGCCTAAGCAAGGCAGATCCCTGTCCCACACAACCCCAAATCAATTACAAAGCCCAATTATAGGCTCAACACTCTAATACCCTGAGGATCATCTTACCAAAACGGTTAGAGATTAACGCAGGATTATGGGGGTCTGCAGAGCGCTGATTGGCCCAACCCGGCTGATCCCCCTTCACACCCAACCCGTCTCGTCCATATGCTTATCCAATTTTTATCTTAAAGCTCCCTACAGTTTTAGATCCCACTATAGCACTTGGTAGTCCATTCCACCCATCTACAACTCTGTTACCAAACCAATATTTGCCTATATCTTTTCTGAAACGAAATTTATCTAATTTGAAACCATTGGTACGAGTTCTTTCGCTATCACTGAGCTTTAGTACATTTGTCATGTCCCCTTTGTTAATCCACTAACCCACTTGAACACCTCTATCATATCCCCTCTAACTCTGCGTCTCTCTAACGAATGTAAACCTAATTTCTTCAACCTTTCTTCATACCGAAGATTTCTAATATTATGGATCATTTTTGTCATTTCTACGCTGTACTCTCTCCAATGAATCTATGTCCATTCTGTAATAAGGACACCAAAATTGGACAGCATAATCCATATGGGGTCTCACTAATGACAAGTAAAGTTTTAAGATAACATCAGCAGTTCTGTTACTCACACTCCTAGAGATGAACCCGAGAATCCTGTTTGCCTTATTACGAACGCCTATACACTGTTTTCTAGGCTTCAAATCATTGCTAACAAACACACCTAGATCTTTCTCGCAGTCTGAATTTTCTAATTCTAAATTAGCTAGTTTATATTTAACATTTGTTTGCATCTTCCCTATCTTTAATACCTTGCATTTGTCAATGTTACCTGCCATAGTTTGTTATATACCTGCCATAGTTTGTTATATACCTGCCATAGTTTGTTATATACCTGCCATAGTTTGTTATATACCTGCCATAGTTTGTTATATACCTGCCATAGTTTGTTATATACCTGCCATAGTTTGTTATATACCTGCCATAGTTTGCTATATACCTGCCATAGTTTGTTATAATACCTGCCATAGTTTGTTATATACCTGCCATAGTTTGTTATATACCTGCCATAGTTTGTTATAATACCTGCCATAGTTTGTTATATACATGCCATAGTTTGTTATATACCTGCCCTAGTTTGTTATATACCTGCCATAGTTTGTTATATACCTGCCATAGTTTGTTATATACCTGCCATATTTTGTTATATACCTGCCATCGTTTGTTATATACCTGCCATAGTTTGTTATATACCTGCCATAGTTTGTTATATACCTGCCATAGTTTGTTATATACCTGCTATAGTTTGTTATATACCTGCCATAGTTTGTTATATACCTGCCATAGTTTGTTATATACTTGCCATAGTGTTATATACCTGCTATAGTTTGTTATATACCTGCTATAGTTTGTTATAGTACCTGCCATAGTTTGTTATATACCTGCCATAGTTTGTTATATACCTGCCATAGTTTGTTATAATACCTGCCATAGTTTGTTATATACCTGCCATAGTTTGTTATAATACCTGCCATAGTTTGTTATATACCTGCCATAGTTTGTTATATACCTGCCATAGTTTGTTATATACCTGCCATAGTTTGTTATATACCTGCCATAGTTCGTTATATACCTGCCATAGTTTGTTATATACCTGCTATAGTTTGTTATATACCTGCCATAGTTTGTTATATACCTGCCTTAGTTTGTTATATACCTGCCATAGTTTGTTATATACCTGCCATAGTTTGTTATATACCTGCCATAGTTTGTTATATACCTGCCATAGTTTGTTATATACCTGCCATAGTTTGTTATATACCTGCCATATGTTTGTTATGTACCTGCCATAGTTTTGTTATATACCTGCCATAGTTTGTTATATACCTGCCATAGTTTGTTATATACCTGCCATAGTTTGTTATATACCTGCCATATTTGTTATATAACCTGCCATAGTTTGTTATATACCTGCCATAGTTTGTTATATACCTGCCACAGTTTGTTATATACCTGCCATAGTTTGTTATATACCTGCCATAGTTTGTTATATACCTGCCATAGTTTGTTATATACATAAGAACATAAGAACATAAGAAAATGGGAGTCTGCAGAAAGCCAATTGGCCTAAGCAAGGCAGATCCCTGTCCCACACAACCCCAAATCAATTACAAAGCCCAATTATAGGCTCAACACTCTAATACCCTGAGGATCATCTTACCAAAACGGTTAGAGATTAACGCAGGATTATGGGGGTCTGCAGAGCGCTGATTGGCCCAACCCGGCTGATCCCCCTTCACACCCAACCCGTCTCGTCCATATGCTTATCCAATTTTATCTTAAAGCTCCCTACAGTTTTAGATCCCACTATAGCACTTGGTAGTCCATTCCACCCATCTACAACTCTGTTACCAAACCAATATTTGCCTATATCTTTTCTGAAACAAAATTTATCTAATTTGAAACCATTGGTACGAGTTCTTTCGCTATCACTGAGCTTTAGTACATTTGTCATGTCCCCTTTGTTAATCCCACTAACCCACTTGAACACCTCTATCATATCCCCTCTAACTCTGCGTCTCTCTAACGAATGTAAACCTAATTTCTTCAACCTTTCTTCATACCGAAGATTTCTAATATTATGGATCATTTTTGTCATTCTACGCTGTACTCTCTCCAATGAATCTATGTCCATTCTGTAATAAGGACACACCAAAATTGGACAGCATAATCCATATGGGGTCTCACTAATGACAAGTAAGTTTTAAGATAACATCAGCAGTTCTGTTACTCACACTCCTAGAGATGAACCCGAGAATCCTGTTTGCCTTATTACGAACGCCTATACACTGTTTTTCTAGGCTTCAAATCATTGCTAACAAACACACCTAGATCTTTCTCGCAGTCTGAATTTTCTAATTCTAAATTAGCTAGTTTATATTTAACATTTGTTTGCATCTTCCCTATCTTTAATACCTTGCATTTGTCATGTTACCTGCCATAGTTTGTTATATACCTGCCATAGTTTGTTATATACCTGCCATAGTTGTTTGTTATATACCTGCCATAGTTTGTTATATACCTGCCATAGTTTGTTATATACCTGCCATAGTTTGTTATATACCTGCCATAGTTTGTTATATACCTGCCATAGTTTGTTATATACCTGCCATAGTTTGCTATATACCTGCCATAGTTTGTTATAATACCTGCCATAGTTTGTTATATACCTGCCATAGTTTGTTATATACCTGCCATAGTTTGTTATAATACCTGCCATAGTTTGTTATATACCTGCCATAGTTTGTTATATACCTGCCCTAGTTTGTTATATACCTGCCCTAGTTTGTTATATACCTGCCATAGTTTGTTATATACCTGCCATAGTTTGTTATATACCTGCCATCGTTTGTTATATACCTGCCATAGTTTGTTATATACCTGCCATAGTTTGTTATATACCTGCCATAGTTTGTTATATACCTGCCATAGTTTGTTATATACCTGCCATAGTTTGTTATATACCTGCCATAGTTTGTTATATACCTGCCATAGTTTGTTATCTACCTGCCATAGTTTGGTATATACCTGCCATAGTTTGTTATATACCTGCCATAGTTTGTTATATACCTGCCATAGTTTGGTATATACCTGCCATAGTTTGTTATATACCTGCCATAGTTTGTTATATACCTGCCATAGTTTGTTATATACCTGCCATAGTTTGTTATATACCTGCCATAGTTTGGTATATACCTGCCATAGTTTGTTATATACCTGCCATAGTTTGTTATATACCTGCCATAGTTTGTTATATACCTGCCATAGTTTGTTATATACCTGCCATAGTTTGTTATATATCTACCATAGTTTGTTATATACCTGCCATAGTTTGTTATATACCTGCCATAGTTTGTTATATACCTGCCATAGTTTGTTATATACCTGCCATAGTTTGTTATATACCTGCCATATTTTGTTATATACCTGCCATAGTTTGTTATATACCTGCCATAGTTTGTTATATACCTGCCATAGTTTGTTATATACCTGCCATAGTTTGTTATATACCTGCCATAGTTTTGTTTGTTATATACCTGCCATAGTTTGTTAATATACTGCCATAGTTTGTTATATACCTGCCATAGTTTTTGTTATAATACCTGCCATAGTTTGTTTATATACCTGCCATAGTTTGTTATATACCTGCCATAGTTTGTTATATACCTGCCATAGTTTGTTATATACCTGCCATAGTTTGTTATATGCCTGCCATAGTTTGTTATATACCTGCCATAGTTTGTTATATACCTGCCATAGTTTGTTATAATACCTGCCATAGTTTGTTATATACCTGCCATAGTTTGTTATATACCTGCCATAGTGTGTTATATACCTGCCATAGTTTGTTATATACCTGCCATAGTTTGTTATATACCTGCCATAGTTTGTTATATACCTGCCATAGTTTGTTATATACCTGCCATAGTTTGTTATATACCTGCCATAGTTTGTTATATACCTGCCATAGTTTGTTATATACCTGCCATAATTTGTTATAATACCTGCCATAGTTTGTTATATACCTGCCATAGTTTGTTAAATACCTGCCATAGTTTGTTATATACCTGCCATAGTTTGTTATATACCTGCCATAGTTTGTTATATACCTGCCATAGTTTGTTATATACCTGCCATAGTTTGTTATATACCTGCCATAGTGTGTTATATACCTGCCATAGTTTGGTATATACCTGCCATAGTTTGTTATATACCTGCCATAGTGTGTTATATACCTGCCATAGTTTGTTATAATACCTGCCATAGTTTCTTATATACCTGCCATAGTTTGTTATATACCTGCCATAGTTTGTTATATACCTGCCATAGTTTGTTATATACCTGCCATAGTTTGTTATATACCTGCCATAGTTTGTTATATACCTGCCATAGTGTGTTATATACCTGCCATAGTGTGTTATATACCTGCCATAGTTTGTTATAATACCTGCCATAGTTTGTTATATACCTGCCATAGTTTGTTATATACCTGCCATAGTTTGTTATATACCTGCCATAGTTTGTTATATACCTGCCATAGTTTGTTATACCTGCCATAGTTTGTATATACCTGCCATAGTTTGTTATAATACCTGCCATAGTTTGTTATATACCTGCCATAGTTTGTTATATACCTGCCATAGTTTGTTATATACCTGCCATAGTTTGTTATATACCTGCCATAGTTTGTTATATACCTGCCATAGTTTGTTATATACCTGGCATAGTTTGTTATATATCTGCCATAGTTTGTTATATACCTGCCATAGTTTGTTATATACCTGCCATAGTTTGTTATATACCTGCCATAGTTTGTTATATACCTGCCATAGTTTGTTATATACCTGCCATAGTGTGTTATAATACCTGCCATAGTTTGTTATATACCTGCCATAGTTTGTTATATACCTGCCATAGTTTGTTATATACCTGCCATAGTTTGTTATATACCTGCCATAGTTTGTTATATACCTGCCATAGTTTGTTATATACCTGCCATAGTTTGTTATATACCTGCCATAGTTTGTTATAATACCTGCCATAGTTTGTTATATACCTGCCATAGTTTGTTATATACCTGCCATAGTTTGCTATATACCTGCCATAGTTTGTTATATACCTGCCATAGTTTGTTATATACCTGCCATAGTTTGTTATATACCTGTCATAGTTTGTTATATACCTGCCATAGTTTGTTATATATACCTGCCATAGTTTGTTATATACCTGCCATAGTTTGTTATATACCTGCCATAGTTTGTTATATACCTGCCATAGTTTGTTATATACCTGCCATAGTTTGTTATATACCTGCCATAGTTTGTTATATACCTGCCATAGTTTGTTATATACCTGCCATAGTTTGTTATATACCTGCCATAGTTTGTTATATACCTGCCATAGTTTGTTAGATACCTGCCATAGTTTGTTATATACCTGCCATAGTTTGTTATATACCTGCCATAGTTTGTTATATACCTGCCATAGTTTATCGTGTTCAAAGCTAATATAAAGTTGACCAACAACATTACCAACGGCAGGATAATATGTACGGTCGCGCTAATAAGTTATGGTCCAGCTGTCATTACGTTTGGCTTGTTCTGTGCTGCGTTAATGCCTGTCAGATGTTGAATAGGGTGGGTAAGTGTTGCAACATGTTTGTATATTTCACTCGATATGAAGCTTAGATATTGCTGATACCAATTATTGATCAAAACATACTTGGTGCCGAGCCATCACTTATTAGCGCGACTGTACTCTTTACCTATAACCCTGATACATTCGCCGGTAAAGTTAATCATGAGACATATATTTAAATTATCAGCACAACATATACGTATCACTCCCTATAATTACGACAGTCTTCCACCAGTGTCTCTCTCACCTGGTCCCCGGGCCCGGATAGTGACCTGGTCGGTAGAAGGGGGTCTAGGCAGCCAGAGTGCCGCCGGGTTACTGGGTGGACCTCTGTTACCCTGTCTGTCCACTGCTCTCATACACACCCACAACACTGTCTGTACATGGAGGGATAAAGATAGGGACATACAGTTAGGGGAAGTTGGCTTATTTATCTGCCCCCCCCGCCCCCCACACACACACACACACCCTTCTCCCTCACGTTTAACCTCATTAGTTTTCAGATGTTAAGACGTGTGGTCCATTATTTGGTTATTTGGCGATTTTAAGACCTTTTACCCCATTGCTTTGTCAATAATAGGACCTTTCGGGCCATTTAGGTGTTACTTTGTTCCTGGCGAGCGATAGCGAGCCTATATTTTGATGAGAAACCGGCCCTACCCAAAAAATTCAAAATTGATCTTGAGGGGGGTCTAGGGATTTTTGTTTGTTTAAGCTTGATGGAGATCTAGGGAGGAAATTAAGAAAATACTAAACATATCAATACAAAGGCAAATACATACGCTAAGATCTAGTACAATAATTTAGAACATCTATACTATACTAACTGGTAACATAAAACAACTGATTTACAAAAGATATATTGTGTGTTGCCCTTACTGTTCAACTGGAAGAAATAATGAATGGGTAACAGTTTTGCTAGATGATTAGATAACATGAAACAAGTAAGTAATGTTGCGTGAAATTCAGTGAGAGGCTCTACAAATGTTATTGAGTAAATATGGCTAGCGGCTTTAATAATTTCATACATTCCTTTGAGCACCATTACCTGAATCGGTATTAACCCTTAGTTAGTGATCACTCTCTCATTATATTACGTGGTGAAGAATGTGTGTATCACAAATTATATTACTCCCCATCATCGTCATCAAGTTTTCAGGCATATTTTCAAGCTGTAGGATGTGTACAGGAAGCTAAAGACGGAAGAATATTATGGAGTTACAATATCTTACAGCTATCTACTTTGTAATAACATACCGTCTCATATAGCGTGATGGCCACTTGTGCCCGTTCCTTGGTGGTTGCTGGAGCAGGACTGGGCAGACCGGTGAGTGTCTCCCCAGTACAGGTAGTGGCCGCCTGTACCCGGTGTGGTGCCAGGTAGGCCTCGTATAGCTGAGCCCGACCCCAGTCACGGTCATCACCCACGGCTGTCCAGTCCAGCACCACCAGACCACTAGAGTCATTCACCCACCCTACCAGGTCCACGATCCTGAATGGAGGAAAAAAATATCAATAAATATCAATATATATATATATATATATATATATATATATATATATATATATATATATATATATATACTGTACACATAGATATATATATATATATATGTATATATATTGTTATACATACACTTATCTGGTGCCATCTGATTTTGCAAAATGTTGTTATACAAATCAACACATACAGTATATATGAAAAAAACAAAAAACAAAAACAGTCTATTACCCATTTTGCTACCAGAATATTGTCACCAAACAAACCTTTTAAATATTCAATTTGTACTTGGAATCATCTTACGAAATGTAACAAACGCTTGCCCAATAATTAAAATGATAAAGGCTTGAACAAATGAGAAACAAGAATAAAACAACTAATTCACTTTTCCACTTTGAGGGTTGAATATTCTCGCGTTAGACCACATGTTTTTTCTCCAATGTTGAATGTGGGTCTCATGATCTGCCATAAGTATACATGGGGGAGGTGTGGTGGAGTGGTCTTGCCACTGGCCTGGTAATCCAAAGGTCCCGGGTTCAAATCCCGATGTATCAATGGGAAGATATTATTGGGATGGAATTTGTGCTGTACCTGGTATCAGTGCATTACCACAAGCCCACCGAAACGTCAATAAAATACCCTCATTGTTCCCTGATTAAATAGCACTGTATGAATATTCCCATATTCAAAATATGCTATAGGGGTGCAATGCCTGGTGAGTTATCTGCTCAACAGGTGGCGTTGTGTGTGGTGTGTGGTCAAGTGTGAGAGTCCGAGTGTAGGGGGTGAGACAGTGAAGCACGGGAACGAGGTGGCTTCAGAGATGGGGTCGTTTCGGGCCATGAGTGAGCACCGTGCCTCATGTGAAGGCAAGATGGCAGGTGCTCGTTGTACTCTACGTGCTTCACATGTCTCACTCCCTAGACTGGAACAAGACCTCACGGGCTTCACTGTTCATTGTAAAGCGGTGAATGTTAAGGCTCTCAGCCTATGCCCGAGAGGAAGTAAGTTGGAATATAGAAAAAAAAAAAAAAAAAAAAAAAAAAAAAAAAAAAAAATGCAGGCGTAATAGTCCACACGGGCGGTGACCCAAGCTGCTGTATTAACCCCTTCTGTACCGGTGACGTTTCTTGATTATATTCTAGCTAAATTTAGTTGTTTTTGTGCATTTAAAGAAGGATCTGTGATAATGAAAAGGGTTACGTGACATACTTGGATGTCTGTTTGTTCCTAGAGGCTCTTTTAAAACTGAATAAAATCGTTTAATGGTAGGTAGAAAAAGTTAAAAGGACGGTACCGGCAATGAAGGGGTTAACCCATACAGTACTCCACGATTATAGTCAGTTTAAGGGGGTAGTACTCGCTTTTTCTGGACCCCTTTCTCCCTCATGTTTAGCATATTAGTGTTGAGGTTTTAAGGCGTTCGTTCCGTTAGTTTGGCTATTTTGAGATCTTTCACCTCATTTGTTTTTTATCAATATTAAGAACTTTCGTGCCCTTTTATGTGTCGATTTTTTTGCTGGCGAGCGATAGCGAGCCTCTAATTTTAGAAGTAACCGGCCTTCGGCCGGGAAATTTTTCTACCGAAAAATTTACAAATTTAAAGGGGGTGTTTTTCTAAGCTTGATGGAGGTCTAGCGAGTAAACAAAAAAATATATTAATAAATAAATATATAGACCAAAAACCAAGCACTACCCCCTTAAGATGAACCTTAAGTAATTAACAAGCTTCGATCTATCTTCATTAACCCATTTTGCTACCACAGATCCTTCTTGAGCTGTACAAAAACGTCAAAATATAGCTAAAACAAAATTAAATAGACGTCGCCCACTTCTCAGGATTCTTTTATTTTGAGATCGGATCGTATGACTTCATCCACCGTCTTTTGAGGTCGATGTCTCGGTGCAGCTCACTCCACGTTCAAGGACTTGCATGTTTCACCTAATCTAGATGACCCCTCTTTACCACATGCCCAATCCATCCAAGCCTGTTTGTGCCCATATTTTCGTTGATACTCTTGTTACCTCATTACCTCCCGAACTCTTTATTAGGTAACTATATCTGGCTCCAAACAACAATCTCGCATATTCCCATTTGTTTATGTTCCATTATGTTGACATTATCTACTATAAGTGGTCTCGTTTATGTAGCAAAACAAAAAAAAAATCTTATACTCACCTCTTGCTATTACCGGGTACCTGCCTCATAGTAAATATTACACATTGCTTTATTAATATAGCACAACTCTATGATTGTTTGATAATCTGAAGCATCAAAACGATTAAGAAACCTCTTATACTCACTTTGCGGGTGGAATCTTGTCCCGGCTTACAACGTGTGCCTTTCTAATGTCTAGTGTGGCTCCCGTGATCTGCCTGGTGAAGGGCGGGGCCTCGCGGGTGTGAGCGAAGGGCACCACACTACCACAGCAGGAGGGAGACGCCCACGCCCGATCCTCCTCCAAACTACCAAACAACCACTGCTGGAAGGGTGCAAGGGTAATTGGTGGTAAGGATACATATAATGAACAAGTATCTAATAATAATGATGCACACAATATAAGCTTTCAAATTAACACTCAATCATGAACCAACTATAAACATTTAGTTAATCTACAGGATATCGCGGTCTACTCTGTTGATTTTAACCAAGAAAAAAAGGTGTATTTCGTGAAGCCAATGTTTTCAGAAAAATAAACCAATAATATGAAAGTACTTTACTTTTGCTGCATAATATTCAACATGTTTAATTATCAAATTGAAATCCCACTCATTAATGGATACAGCAAAATGACGATAGTATACATAGAGTTAATCAATTCTATAATTTACCCAAGGCTAACTAAAATAAAGCTAAATTTAAAAAAGTAACTCTAAAATGTTGATATCATGAATATGAAAGCCAGGAGGTGGAGTATTTTATTAATGTATAGCCTAAATGTAACATAGACCAGCTGATACACACAATAAAGCATACTCCTACAAAAACAAAAATAATTAATATATACATAAATATAATGTTTTCCTCTTACATGCAATCTTAACACAGGGAATGCATTATTCATGTTTTTGAAAAGTGTGGGACTTTTGAAAGTAATTTCAGACAAAATATGATATATTACCATATAAAGCAAAATTACTGCTCCATATGTGCATATTTTACATTGCAGAATCAGAAACAAGGTGTGAAGAGCAAATATCCAGTGAAAAAACGTCTAATTGTAATGAGAGGGGGGGGGATGAATGCATACGAGGGAGAGCGACATAGGTGTGCTCTCTCTGGAAGCTTGAACCACACTGACGGCTCTAGCTATGGTGTCGCGCATGTAGAAGAGAGGGAGGAGGTACAATACGTGTAGAGGAGGGTGACTGAATTTATTTGAGGCAAGAGGGAGGAAACATAGGAAGTGGGGGAGGATAAATTCAGAATAAAGGAGGAGGGGAGAAGTTGAGGGAGAATGGGGGAGGGGAGGAGAGAAAGGGGGGTGTTGGAGGGAGATGTATGCAAGGGGAAGACAAAATGTGGTGGTAAGGACACATGCCACCTAATCATATATTGCTTCCATTTCACCAGCACTGGGACATATTTTGTTGTTGTTATTAACCCTCTGAGTACCAGCGATGTGTGTTATATTACATTCTAGCATAGACTACAGCAGATCTGGACTGGACACGAAAATGGAACTTTGCAGTAAGGGACCCAAAATCGGAGAAAGAACCCCCAAGTTCGAACCTCGAAACCGCGAACAAATCAAATTTTCACGGTTTCGAGGTTCGAAGTTGGGGGGTTCGTTTTCCGATTTGGGGTCCCTTACTGCAAAGTTCCATTTTCGTGTCCAGTCCAGATCTACTGTAGTCTATGATTCTAGCTATGTTTAGACGATACTATGCAGCTTAGAAAGGATCTGTGGTAGTTAAAAGAGTTGGTTGAGATAGTTTGAAGTCTTATTATTGTTAAAGGTCCTTCCTAAACATAATACAAATGTTTAATAGTTGCCAGAATATGATGAAAATTACGTCCCTGGTACTGTACGGGTTAAGTGCCATCTTCCTGAAGGAATGTCGCATGTGTCCAGTAAAACATTCCATGAGTAACGTCGTAGCTTAAACGTTAAGGAATAATTATTGTTATGGCAAACTTTGAGTGAGTTCACCTATCCCATTCACTATGTTTATATTGAACCTTACCTACCATGAGGAATAAGCAATATACTGCATCATATCTGAGCATATTCTAGTCCTGAAAACCATGTCCTTCACAAATGTATGTCTTTGGTATCAAGAGTCATGGACGCAATCATTAGCTAATACTAACATTAACGAGTAATATCAGTAATTTAGCTGTATAATAGGACAGTATTTTGATTTTAGAAAGAAAACTAAATACACGCTACTGCAACCTTTACTTTGGAAAATTACCCTAGAACATATAATTATTTATATAAATATCAGTTTTCCCAAATAGTATCCAATATAGTGTGCATGTAAAAACTAGCACAGCAAAATTGTTGCCATATGATTTGTAAAACTGGCTGTTTATATTGCGCTTTGCCCTTGACCTGTAGTATTTACCTTTAATGTATGACTTTATTGAATTAATACACGAACATTATATTATCCTAGTACCGTAGGATAAATTTACAGACTGACAGATGGATGGACGGACAAACTGTCCAGCAACCACTGATAATAGCAAAATTAAACCAAATATTTCTGATTCAGAGTTACAGGAGTTATTACCTCCTTGTTGGAGGAGGATATTTTTTTGCCTGCATTTTGTGTCTGTCGATAGGTAAGATATTTCGAGAAGTTATTGACCGATGTTCTCAAAATGTAGTTGTCAGATAAAATAATATGGAAAGGAAGAAGTGATTCTATTTAGGAAGCGATCGATAGAGTGCAGCAGTCTAGGCGGAGGTATGCGCTCTCCCGAGTGCCTCTATAGTTGTTGTTTGTTGATTGTAGGGCTGTGTGGGCAGGCCCAATTAACCCTGCCGGAGACCATCACAGGTATGCAATCACAGGCGGCCGAGACGACCCGAACGCCGCAGGAAGACTTTGGTGTGCTAGAGCACCCGGACACGGAGGGCCGGGTCCAGTCCACTGCCCCCCAACAGGATGGGGAGGGTAAAGGTGTAGACCCCAAGGGAGCGGAGGCTGCAGCTGAGGAGGGTCCTATGGGAATAGAAGCGAGGACAGTGAAGCAGGAAGTGCTCTACCGTTTCATCCACCGTCCGGCACCACGGGCAGAAAGGGTCAGGCACCAGTCGCAGACGGAAGAGGTGAGAGGCCAGCCCAACATGGCCTATGCGGAGATGGACCAGGGCAGTGTCAAGGGGGCGGAGGGGGGAGCGGGACCACGGGTGAGGGGAAGAATCTAGCCTGTACTGACCAAGGGCGGTGCGGGAGAGCTCACCTCCGAGGGAGGCATCCCAGAGCGTCCGGCATTGGGCAAAAGCTAGCCTGGCAACTGAGGAGGGAGGGTGAGGGAGGGGTTCAAGGGCAGGGGAGGAGTGTGCAAGGGAAGCCGCAGCATCAACAATTACGTTACCCCGGATACCAACATGGGAGGGAACCCACTGAAAATGGAGGGAAAAGCCGGACTGCCCAAGGGAGCAAAGGAGAGATACGGGGTGCTGGGAGCTGAGGAGGGCAAGGGAGGATAGTGAATCTGAGAAAACTACTATTGACTGTGGGGGGAGGAAATCGCGAATGAAAAGTAAAGCTTGAAGGATGGCATATAATTCTGAAGCAAGAACTGAATGGAAACCGGACAGCCGCCAAGCCTGACAAAGGGAAAGGTGCTCAACATAAATGGCGGCAGTAGAGGACTGGGGAGAGGAGGTGTGGGAGCCATCCGTGTAAATAGGGAAGTGAGTACTTGGCTCCCTCCGCGGAGGGAGACAAGTTCTAGGAAAAGGGAGGGGGCACGGAAGCTATCCTGAAATTTGACGAAGGGAACATGAAGAGCAAGGTGGAACATAGAGGATAGGTCGGACCAGGGGGGGAAAGGGGAGACAGAGGGGGTAGGGGAAGGGGGCGGAAGGGGCAAGGAGAAGGAGGATGAGGGCACGGACGAGGAAAGGGGAACGGGAGCGGATAGGCCAGGAGGGAGCATGATGCAAGAGATGAGGAGGCTATAAGGATGAGCAGGTGAGAATGACAGGGCACGATGGAGGGTGATGACGTTAAGGTGGTGACGGTCCATAGCAAGGGGAAGAAGACCCGCCTCCGCATGGAGAGAGACCGCCGGCGACGAGCGGAAGGCCCCCAATGCGAGGCGGAGCGCCGTGTGCTGCACCACATCCAGCCGTTTGAGTACCGTGGGGGAGGCCGAGCCATAGACGGAGTTACCGTAACAAATTTTACTGAGCACGTACGCCGAATAAAACCGCAGGACTTCCCGATCCGCGCCCCAACATACGCCCGCCAAGATCTTCATGATATCGAGCCGCTTCATACACGATGACCGCAAATACTCGATATGATGCTTCCAGGTTAAGATGGGGCCATCGAGTTGGAGCCCCAAAAATGTATGCTGCGTACATAGCGGGGCCGGCGTACCAGCGAGGAGGATGGAGGGGAGGGAGGAGAGCTTGCGCTGGAGGGTGAAGCAAATCAAAGCGCACTTCTGCGCATTGACGACAAAACCCCAGTCCGCAACCCACCGGAGCAGTTCATCTACCCAGGCCTGCAGGCATTCCTGTGCCTCTAACAGCGTAGGAGCCGTGCAGACCAAGGATAGATCATCCGCATATGCCAAAAGAGACGTACCAGGGGGACGGGGGAGGTCAGACAGGAGTCTATTAAAAAAAAATGGACTAAGGCCCGAGCCCTGGGGGGCCCCACGACGGACGGGACGCGGCGTTGACAGCGTCCCCCCCCCACCGAGACCGAGAAGGAGCGACCCGACAGAAAACTGCGCACCCAAGACAATGGAACACCCGAGACACCCATACCAGAGACTTTGTATAAGATCCCCTCATGAGAAGCAGAGTCAAAGGCACCCGCCACATCCACAAAGAGGGCCAGCATGACCCCACGACGTCTGTAAGTGTCGTGTACCAGGTGCTCCAACTGCAGGAGGACGTCCAGCGTTCCCCGGCCAGGACGGAAGCCACACTGCTCCTCCAACAGCGCACCCCAAGACTCAGCCCACCACTGCAGACGAGCACCAACCAGCCGCTCCATGAGCTTACCCACACAATGAAGGAGCACAATGGGGCGGTAACCAGAGGGGCTGGTGAGATCTTTCCCGGGTTTAGGGAAAGGGAGGAGGACAGACTCCTTCCAAGCACGCAGGAAAACTCCATCCGCCCAGCTACGATTGAAGAGATCCAACAAGACAGCAGTAGAAGAGGGGGGGAGAGAGCGGAGGAACTCATAAGGGACCAGGTCAGGCCCGGCAGCTTTACGGGGCGAGAGAGCCGAGAGGGCAGAGTAAAGTTCCTGAGAAGGGAAGGGAAGAGAGAGACCAGGGGGGGAAGGAGACGCCTCCGCCAGGCGGACAGCGGCCGCCAGGCAGGCAGAAGCAGGGAGAGGGACAGGAGTGCTAAGCAGCGAGGAAAAGAAAGAAGCAACGAAATCGGCCTTGGAAATATCAGACAGAAGAGCCACGCCATCCCGGCGAAGAGGAAATGAGAAAGAGGAAGCACGACCCTTCATAGAGGACAGGAACCTCCACGTGCACATGGCAGAGGAGGAGAAGGAAAGAGAAGGGACAAAGGATGACCAGGCCGAGCGGCGCGCGGCTACCCAGACACGGATACACTCCGCGTCCAGGCGCCGATACCGTAGCTTGTTCGCCTCGGAGAGGCAGCGACGCCAGGCAGACCATGCCTGACGCCTGGCCTTCACCGCCCCGCGACAAGCATCGTTCCACCAAGGCACCCCACAACGGGGCACCCCACGATGGGCTGACAGAGAGAAAGCCTGGCGGCCGGCGGAAACCAGCCACGAAGAAAAGGAGCCCGCCGCCACCTCGAGGGGGAGACCCACCGCCGGGCAAGGGAGGGAGAGAGCCTCCTCAAACACCGTCCAGCCCCCCTCCGAAAAGCGCAACCGAGGGCGAGTAGGACAGGGAAGATTCAAGGAAAGGACTGGAAACCCAACGATAAGAGGCAAGTGATCGCTACCAAGGTAGGGACCAAGAGAATAGGCCGCACCCTGAAAAGGGGCTTCACCCAGGCACAAGTCTAAAACTGAGGCCAAACCAGAGTGAGGATCAAACCGGGTATGGAGACCGGAGGGAGAGAGAAGAGAGAAACGGGCAGAGCCGAGAAGAAATCGGAAGAGGGAAGAGCCAGAGGTATTACGGGAACGAAGCGGAAGATCCGGCTCCCAACATCTATGCCTGGAGTTAAAATCACCCATGACCAGCGCCGGCGAGGGGAGCTGATCGAAGGAGTGATCAAGTTCAGGAAGAGAGACAGAGGGACAGGGATTATAAACCAACAAAACAGAGGACCAACCCCTCGCCAACTCAAGGCGAAGTGCCAAGACCTCCAGCACACCCCCCCTGAACGGCTGCAGGGGGAGGGGTTGACACGGTACGTCTTCACGGACCATGATTGCCAACCCCCCCCAACCCGCCTGGGCCGGTTCGCACGAAGGAGGGAGTAACCACGGAGACGAAAACGCGTGGCAGGGGCAAACCACGTCTCACAAACCCCGACCACAACGGGTCGCAGCCCGTCGAGGAAAACCTTGAAATCCTGAGACTTCCGGAGTAACGAGCGGGCATTCCAGAAAACCAAAGAGAGGCTACGAGGAAGGGAGCCTATGAAGAGACCGAGAGACTGAGAAACCGAGGCATGAACTGCTCACATATATCCTGAGGGGCAACACCAGCGAGATAGGAGGAGATAGCGTCAATAAGTAAGCGGAGGAGAGCCTCCAAGGAGACAGAGGGAGATGGGCCCGAAGCACCAGGAAGAGAGGAGGGGCGAGAAGAGGTAGGAAAGGAAGAGCGACAAAGAGGCGGACGATCCGGACGACAGGCGGGGGGGGAGATCCAACTCCGACGGGATGGAGACGTCGGACGGCGCGTCCGAAACACCCGAATGATCCCGAGCGACTGACCGGCGGGGGCGTGGACTGTGATGGCGAGCGACACGATCACGAGGCAGGGCGGGAGGGCGACGCACAGCCTGCGAGTATGACCACAGGTGAGACGGCGACCGAAGGCGACGCGACGGAACCCCCACTGACTCGTCCTCATCGGGGGCGGCAAAAGCGGCGAAGCGGTTAGCGAGCGAGACACCAGGACGACGGAGAGGGAAGCATTGACGGGGCCGTGCGCCGCGACGGACCGCGGACAGACGCCGAGCCAAGGCGCGACGACGACGGATGAGGCGACGCCGCGGGCCCCCGTGGGGCAGCTGCCGAACGACGATACCGGAAGCGCGCGCAGGTCGCGGTTGACGTCGAGTACTGAGGCCCCATCCTCACGAACCGCACGGTGAAGCTCCACCGCTCTGACATAAATCGGGCACGTACGAGACACGACACGGTGATCGCCGAGGCACAGGTAGCAGAATGGGTCTAGCTCGCACCGCACACCCCCCTCGGATCGGAACCGATGACCCCCGCTACACATCGAGCACCTGACCCAGCTCCTGCAGGAATTGGACCCGTGACTGAACTGGTGGCAGTCGTAACACCGAAGCATGGGGAAATTATATTGAGAGACGGGATACGAGACGGAGCCAAATTTCAGACGGAGTGGGAGCGCACCTTTAAACATGAGGCAGACAGTGAGGGATTTGGGGGGATCATTAGGGCTCGGGAAGCTAGTGGGAAGGCGATGAGCCTCCAAGGGGGGACAGGGGGCTCCAGCCCCCGAGCCCTCAAGGACCCGTAGGCCAGTCATTAATTCCGCCGACGTAATATCCCGGTCCACAGGCCCAATTGTACCATAGGAGACTGAGGAATCTTGGAGATCGCGGACCCGGCGACACAGGACCGCCCACTCACCCAGGGCCGTCAGCGCCTCCATGGAGGGCGATACCTGGGGGACATCGGCCTTCCCGAGACACACCACCAGGGTCTTGCCACCACCCCTACACTCCACAACCCCCTGCCCATCCCTGCAGAAGCGCCCGAAAGGAGAAGCATCCACGGCCCGGGAAACCTTAGACGGATTGCAAAATGCGGCGGCACCAGATACAGCATTGATAAGAAACATAACAAGCGGGGGAGACTCACCTGGGGGGGGGGGCCGGCACCGGCACGTCAGAGACCTTGTGCTGCTTCACCGTACTAACCTGCTCACCACCACAACCCGGCGAGGGATCCCTGGCCCGCTTTTCCCCAGCCGAAGTCGAAGTGTCCATCTGGGAAACAGTAGTGGCCACCCCACCACCCTCCACACCATTGGACATGGCTAGAACCTCCACGAGGTCCCAGCCGACCAAGCACACACCCACACACAAAGGAAAAACCGAGAGTGGACAGGAGAGAGAGAAGGCACGTCCACACTCTCCGAGAACCACACCGCGAATCTGCCTCTATAGTTGGTAGTGTTTTTCAGCTGGTTGAAACATCATTACTGACCTCATCCATATTGGTGTGTCTGTGGTGCCTTAGGTCATGGTCTCTGGTGGTAGTGTGAGCCAGGGCCAACACCGCCTTGCCAGCATCCACAGATAACAGTACAGCGTAGCGAGCGGGACCATCGAGTGGTGGGGCGTAGCGGGAATATATGCCATCACCACGAGTGATGTCTGGGTCTGGAAAAAGGAAAACAAATATTTTAAAGTTAATCATATAAAGAAAATAGAACTTTAACTTATCCATCTAGCAGTAGGGCATAGCGGGAGTAGATGTCATTGCTATGCGTGATATTGGGGTTTTGAATGTGGAGAAAAATATTCTTGACCCTTTGATACCAATAATGAATCCTAAATTAAAATGTAAAACTTGCAAACCAAACAAACCAAAATTGGGACAAGGACAATATAAAGTCAAATTAAATTATCAAAATCGCTATGTGGAAACAACGCTCACTAAAATGAAAATTATTAAATAAAAGAACACAATCCACCACACAGGGTGTACATCACTACATGAGCAAGTCAATCTGTTTCCCAAGCAAACCAATCGCACATATAACAACGCACTATCGTCACGTTAAAGGAAGTAGTCAAGTTTGGGAAGTCCGGGACGTTCTGGCAAATTTGACTAAACTCGCATGAATAAAGAAACTACATGTTAAATGTCAAAATATTATTTAAAATCAAATTTGCAACATGACAAGACATTAACAATAGTAAAAAATACAAATATTGATAAGATATCTATACTATTACAAAATAATATATAAAATACAGTACAGCACTCACTAACGATAGTGCTATCGGGTAGGTACCTGTAAGCATAGCATGCCTCAAGTGACCCCTATCAATAACTACCCTACAAATAACCTACATTTATAGCACAAATAAACTAAGGAAATCGCAAAAGTAAGCAATTGATACTATCGACAATGAATACATATAATATAAAGAGAAATAATTGCAAAATATGAAGTAACAACAGATTTAAACAAAGAGTACTCTTTTAACAAGAACAATAAATTTAAAAAATCATCAATATTAATAATAATAATAATAATAGAAAAAGAAAAAGAAAAAGATAAACAATAAATACAGACAAAAAGTAAGCAGAGGTTATACAAGAAACTTCAAGTTAAAAATGCTTGATTAAAATTATTGATGTCAAATTTTAGAATACAGTCACAATAATTGACCCTAAAAAGATTAAATTTATGGAACAATTTACTTGCCTAAACAAATAATAGCTGATTAATGATAGATGGCATTGCTTGAGGAGTATGTGTGTGAGTGACATGTAGAGACAAATTGAGGAATTAATAGGTACGTAAGAGAGTGAGGCAACAAGAACCTCTATCGGCCATAATGGAAAGAATGGTGCTATACTGGTATGGACATGTTAAACAAATGGGTGATAAAAGGCTTACAAAGAGAACATATGAGTCAGAAACAATGGGAAATAGATTGAGAGGAAGTCCTCGGAGGAGATGGAGAGATGGTGTGAAAAAAGCGTTTGAAGAGAGAGAGATGACTGAAGAACAGGCAAGATAAGTGGCGATGAATAGGAATTAGTGGTTAATGCTTGTGAATAGATGAGTGATACCTCGGTCGTAAGGAGTGGGGGTTGTGCTAGTTGGACTAGATAATAGTCTGTCAGGCACATGGCCCGGAGAGCCGGTTTATATATGAAAGGTTCTTCCTGGAACTTATGTGGGTGAGCATTAAGGTGTAGTTCTGCAGTGTACCTGCCTGCTGTGACCGAAACCTCTCAGAGAGATCTGGGACTTAGGAATCTCTTGCTGGAGACCCCTCATGGTCCTCGGTCTGTGAGTCTTCTGGGCGACCGAGATGTGTGTGCATTTTCTATTTTCTGTTCTACCCCCAGCTATGGGGTATGTGCCTGAGTTTATAAGTACTTTGAAGCTCGTGTTAGGCTGTACTATTAGTCTTCTCTTCTTGATTATGCATGGGATAAGTCCCTTTGGTCTTTCGTTAGTTAATAATAATAATAATAATAATAATAATCTGGTCTTTTATTTCTCGCAAGCGCCAGTTCTCCCAGAGGAATTCACTAGCGCTCGTAACTCAGTGCACTACAATCAAGAGAAGTGTGGTGCAGTTCACCTGTAGTTCAAGCAACAACAATTATTTAACATGGCAGCAGTTAGAGTCTGTAACGACCTGTCACTGTGCCACTTGCAAGATCATAACTCCTACAGAAGAGAAAGGTTTTCAACTGTTTTTTGAAAGAGTCTATGGAGTTCAGCTGTCTAATTGATAAAGGCAATTCATTATATAACCTAGGAGCCACGAAAGAAAAGGACCGATCAGAGAAAGAGGACTGCTGGATAGCTACCGGTTCATCAAGACGCAACACATCATCACCGCTTCTCAGGATCGCACCAGAACGTGCCAAAGGGCGTCCCAAGAGGTCAGCAAGATACTTAGGTTCGCCAAACATAAGTGCCTTAAAAGTCAAAAGACACAACTTAAACGCTATTCTAGCTTTAACCAGTGCAGCTCTATCAAATATGAAGAAGTGGGGGTTCTTGGAGGCAGATCAAATATGAGCCTCGCTGTTCTATTTAGTATGGACTGAACTTTTTGTAGCAAGTAATTAGGAAGGCCAACCAATAAGGCATTACAATAGTCCACATGTGATAGGACAATTGAGTTATCATGTTTCTGAGTGCTAGGTTTAGTCTTGTTGTTCTGTGTTAAACTGATCATAACTTTTCTGTCGTTATTTAGATATGGGGCCCAGATATGAACAGCATCATATGTAAGGGGCCCAGAACTGAACGTAACATCATATAAGGGACCCAAAGCTGAACTTAATTATATATAAGGGACACAAAGTTATCTGCGTTACATGTAAGGGGCCCAAAACTGAACTGCATAACTGATATGGGACTCAGAACTGAACTGAAGAACTTGCGATATCGTGGGGGTGTTTCTAACTGACGTGACACATCAGATACGCCGACGGGAGATAAAGGGAAACAAATAGTAGGAGAAGGAGATAAAACAATTGTTCTTGTTATGCTTCTACCAATGTTACACAAATAGTAGGAGAAGGAGAGATAAAACAATTGTTCTTGTTATGCTTCTACCAATGTTACACAAATACTAATTCTTGCATAAGAGAAAGAGAGAGAGAGAGAGAGAGAGAGAGAGAGAGAGAGAGAATTAGATAGTCAGGGTGAATACATGTGCACTTAAACGGCTGAGTATGAAACAAACACACTCAGAGACACATAAAGTCATACACACAGAGACAAACGGAAAACACATATATATATATATATATATATATATATATATATATATATATATATATATATATATATATATATATATACATATATAAATACAGTATATATATATATATATATATATATATATATATATATATATATATATATATATATATATATATATATATATATATATACTGTATGAGATAGATAGCTTGTAGAATAGACACTAGACACACACATAAGTATATAGAGAACATTAGAGGCAGATATCCATTATATGATAACGCTCTTCAAATCTCTAGTGCTACCGCGGCTTCAATACTGTAGCGTATTAACATCCCCATACAAAGCAGATGAAATAAATGACGTAGAGAGTGTACAAAGAAATTTCGCTTCGCATATAAGTTCGATAAAACATCTACACTATTGGGAGCGTTTAAGAGCACTGAATCTGTACTCACTGGAACGTAGAAGAGAACGTTACCTAATAATATACACGTGGAAAATCGCAGAGGGTTTAGTACCAAACCTACATACTCCGATAGTCATGAAATTCATTGATAGGAGAGGCTGGGAATGCGAAATCCCCCGGATGAATAACAGGGGTGCTATGGGCTCTCTGCGAGAGGGCTGGTTATCACACAGAGGCCCACGTCTCTTCAACAAACTCCCACGGCGAGTAAGAGACATGAGGGACATCTCGTTAGACAACTTCAAGAGAGCCCTAGATGTCGAACTGCAAAAAGTGCCAGACGAGCCCATCCTCGCAAGGGAGCGAGCTGTCGCTTCAAACAGTCTACTGCACCAAATCACCACCCATAACGAGGGGCGTCGCGCTCCTTGGTGCCGCTAGAAGAGCGGCGAACACATCCAAAGGTATCCAAAGGTAAGGTATAGTAAACAGACAGACATATTAGACAGTCAGCAGATGAACAGACGGACAGCCAAATAAGCGAATAAATATGTTGACAGACAGATGGAAGGAAAGATAGATAGACAGACTAATTTGCTATAACTGCGAATACCAAAAATATAATCCTCGCTTGGTCTAACAATTCCGAAAATATAAAAATGGCAGAGCGCGAAAGAGAATATGCATATACCGTGAGCCATGAGATATTAAAAATGAGAGTAAAATGATGAAATATCCAAGGGAGAAGTAAAATGAACGCTGGAAAGTCACGAAGCCTTATGAAATTATGATTAAAGGTGATATGATTTAACTAATTGGCTGAGTGAAGAGATTAGAAGGAATAATGGCAACGTTATTAATATTATGATACTGATATCAATATAAGAAAATATATTTCGAGAGGATATATATATATATATATACTGTATATACAGTATATACACACACACACACACACACACACACACACATATATATATATATATATATATATATATATATATATATATATATATATATATATATTCCTATATAGCCTATATTAAGAACAAAGGAAATCCTACTTGTATATCATTTATATTCTTATTTTGTACCATAATATTTCATATTATGGTTCTAGATACTCTACGTATATCTAGGTATTTAGCACTTCAGATACACAGTCTGGTAATGTACGGAGAGGCTTTTCTATGTTGATATTGGGGTATTACAAATAATACACCAGGTAACTGTTTTACTATCAGGAACACACATTTTCTTTGAAAGGGTTATGTGTCTGAACATAAATTTAATCTTAGTAATATGGAACATTATGTTGAAAACAAAGACATAGAATTGATTATGATTAATGATACACAGAGCAAATACAGTGTTGGTGTGTGGGATGTATTCAGTGATTTATTATATTTTGTCCGCCAACCAACTTCACTTCTAAACTCAATTAATGAAATCAATAAATACATGTGGCACTCCAAGGACTCAAACCGAAGATACTCACACCGAAATTCCGCGCATTTATGCTTTAAGCTATCAAGACAGTTAATCCTTGGATAATTACATACACATAACTCAAAACACTTTAGCCGACGTATGTATATATTTATGCTTTAAGCTATCAAGACAGTTAATCCTTGGATAATTACATACACATAACTCAAACACTTTAGCCGACGTATGTATATATTTTCGGCAAATTAAATAGGTAGGTGTTGTGGAGTGGTCTAGCTACTGGACTGCTATTCGTCTGTGTTAGTGGCAGGTAAGGTAAAATATAGATTACAAATATTTATACATATATTGGTTTATATTGTGTTTATCTGGTAAGCTCTACTACGATCTATTGTTGTAATTTGATAGCGTAATGCATAAATACGCGGAATTTCGGTGTGAGTATCCTAGGTTCGAGTCCTTGGAGTGCCACATGTATTTGTTGATTTCATTAATTGAGTTTATAAGTAAAGTTGGTTGGTGAAAAAATATTAATGTATGAAAGTAGTTCACATTTTGTCAGCAATTATCATGGTCTGTTCGTCTTAATTCCATGCACATTCTTATTTACTCTCCCTGCAGCATTTATAGCTACATGTTGACTGTTTTTGTTTTTTTTAATCTTTCTCTCCTTTTCTCTCTTTCCCTGGCTTGTATCCATTCGGCCCCATTCAGCCAACTGCTTTAAGACGTTTATCCCCATCCAGGTGTCGATATCTTCCGGCGAGCGATAGCGAGCCAGCATTGTATGGAGAAATCCGGCTTCGCCGGAGACATTTTTCTATCGAACAATTTACAAATTTAGCTTGCTGTCAAAACAAAAATATATATATGCTGGCTCGCAACCGCTCGCCAGGAAAATATTGACACCTGGATGGGGGTAAACATCTTAAAACATTAGGCTGAATGGGGCCGAACGGATAAAAGCCAAAGAGAGAGGGCGAGAAAGAGAAAAAAAGTGAGGTGGGCTCCCTTAATTAGATGGTCACTTTTCTTACGGCCATCCAATATTTTCCTTGTGTTCCCATACTAAGTGTTTCTTCTGATTTGCCTCATTATTATGGCTTAAAGGGAGTCACATTTTTGTTTTTATCTTTCTCTCCTTTTCTCTTTTTCTCTGGTTTGTATCCATTCGGCTCCATTCAGCCAACTGTTTTAAGACGTTTACCCCCATCCAGGTGTCGATATCTTCCTGGCGAGTGATAGCGATCCAGCATTGTATGGAGAAATCCGGCTTCGCCAGAGAAATTTTTCTATCGAAAAATGTACAAACTTAGCTTGCTGTCAAAACAAAAATACATATATGCTGGCTCGCTACCGCTCGCCAGGAAAGTATTGACACCTGAATGGGGGTAAACGTCTTAAAACAGTAGGCTGAATGGGGCCGAATGGATACAAGCCAAAGAGAGAGGGAGAGAAAGAGAAAACAAGCGAGGTGGGCTCCCTTAAATATGTTATGATATGTTAACACACCGAGCAATAGTTGTTTACATCTTTTCTGCGCAATTGCAATCTATATGTAAAGCAATTTCAACGTTCCTGTAATAAAAGTGTTGTATTGTGATTAAATGCCAGATTATTGTAATTGGTATTACATGCTCTCTCTCTTTCTCTCTCTTCAGCCATCCACCTACCTATCTATCTATGTATCTATCTATCTATCTATATATCAATGTATCTATTTATCTATCTATCTAATATCTATCTATCTATATATTTGTCCCTCGAAGTGATTATATATATTGCAGCTAAATGGACTCAGTTTTGATTGACCACAATTGTCGTCGGCCCACCACTGCTAATCCTATGGAAAGTGTCACCGATGTTGGAGTACACTGGCCGCTATAATTATTGGAGTTGGAGTAAAGTTAATAGTCAGTGTAAACAAACTCTGAAGAATTTATATTAACTTGGTGAATGTTCTGCGACTTGACAAATGTTACGTGGTGCATATCGGTCAACTTATGTTCAAATTCAATTACTCACTAGTAGGACAGAGTTTATAATTATTGGACCTTTTCAAATGGTGCACTTTAATATATGTATAATTATTGGGGTAATTAAAGACAAAGTTTCAAAATTGGAATACTAAGGTCTTTATACAGTCACTAAGCCTCTAATACGGCCCCGTAAATATGGACCATAGCTGTATTTCCCAGGACTACGAACATTCCTTGATAGGGCTACAATTCCTATGTATTTCATTTGATGACTAAGTTTAATTTTGTTTTTTGTTTTTTTCCCTTTGTGATTGAGGGAGGCAAAAGGCAGAACTGCCTATAGCGAGTGCCTCCCCCATAGTAGAAAGAGTGACAGGGCCAAAATCAAGGGACGTTCGAGCCAAAATGCCTGGACACACGGAGTTTGAAGCAATTTAAGTCATAGGAAGAGGGAAAGACTGATTCTGGGAGAGAGTTCCAGAGCTCAGCTGTTGAGTAGAAGAAAGACAGAGTAACGTTTCACTCTCGGGTTGGAGAGTTGCACAGAGTAGGGGTGGGATTGAGTTGCAAGACGGGTACCACGTGCCCTACGTAAAGGAGGTGGTATACACTGGGAAAGCTCTGAGGAACACTGATTATTATATGTAGTAGCGATAGAATAGCGAGAGAGATCCAACATTGCGGCGGAGAGAGTGAGATTGCAGAGAGTTGGTGAGTGGACGGGAGTTGAGAGTTTTCCATTTAATTTCGTTGGAAACGTGTTGACTACGAAGATAACTCACTAATAAATAGATAATGTAATTCATAACAATATACTTAGCCTCAGTATAATTATAATACAAAACTACAGTTGAAGTGTAATGCAAATACAATTATTTTATCCATCTTAATTATTAGGTCTGTTCTACGTTGAACCAAATTTAAGTAGTTTTTTCAATAGAGCAGCTTAAATGAGCACTGACCTTAAATCGTCTGTCTCACTAATTTGCTTAACCCCTTCTGTACAGGCGACGTCCTTTCAACTTTATTCTGGCTACTATTAGACGATATAATTCAGTTGCTTAAGGGCCTCCATCATTTAAAAATTTCTACTACCTCAGATTCTTCTAAATTAAACTGCACAAAATCGACCTAATATAGCTAGATAAAAATTGAAAAGACGTCACCAGTAAAGAAAGGGTTACATAGAGTAGGTACACTATAATGAGTTAGTTTATGAAAAAATAGGCATCCCATTCAGCATTTACCTCGATAAAAGTGGGGGAATCATTTGGTAGTGGCAATTAGAAAGCATGGCCACCGATAGCGTAATGAATCAGGATATTATATAATGGTCAAAGCAATATGCAAATTATTAGTTATTGATATTACGATCGGCATCTTGGACGTATGAATTAGTTTGTTGTGCTTACGTTTCCAATGATGACGAACATAGCTTAGCGATATTGAAAACATGTCAAATCCCGAGACTGAGCAAAACAAACTAAATGTACACATGTAAATTAAATACATTAAAGGAGGTCACCGTTTTTGTTTTATTTTCCTCTCCTTCCCTGGCTTGTATCCATTCGGCCCCATTTAGCCAACTGTTTTAAGACGTTTATTCCCATCCAGGTGTCGATTTTTTCTCTGGCGAGCGATAGCTAGTCAACATTGTATGGAGAAATCCGGCTTCGCCGGAGAAATTTTTCTATCGAAACATATACAAACTTAGCTTGCTGTCAAAACAAAAATATATACTGTATATGCTGGCTCACTACCGCTCGCAAGGAAAATATTGACACCTGGATGGGAGTAAACGTCTTAATACAGTAGGCTGAATGGGGCCGAATGGATACAAACCAAAGAGAGATGGAGAGGAAGAGAAGAAAAGCGAGGTGGGCTCCCTTAAGTTGGTTTAGGTGTCTTGGGGAGATAATCGATTGTTAACACTACAGGAATTCATGAACATTAAACAAACTTTAGACCAGGACGAAACATAGATTTCGTCATAATATTATGTTCAACTACTTACTCATGTTCTTTCTATTCTACTGTATATACAGTACTCAGGCCCAATCCCCACTTTTCCAATTTTGTTCCCTCTTTTTATTTTTATTTTTTTTGGGGGGTGGCCGACTCAAGACAGTCAGAATAGGGATAACACAACAGAAAACAATGAACACACACAAACAAAATACAAATTCACACACATTTAGTTGTTAATACACGTAATTGGAGTTTTTCCATCGTTCGCATATTACTTTAAAACCTTAGAGATAATTAGTAATAACAAAGGTTATACGTACACATATTTGTTTGTTATTCCGTATACTATAATACTCTTGGTCTGAGGGATATTCATGTTTTGCCATTTTTCTTTCCAATACAAGACTTTCTCTCGTGTTTTCTTTGTTCGTTATTCCCATGTGTCAGGAACACACCACTGCCTTTATGATGCTTTCTCTCTCTCTCTCTCATAAAATATATTTGTTTTTTGTTTTTGTTTTTTAGGACAATCATAGAGTAGAATATATAGCGAAACAATAAAGTACATAACGGCGGCAAAAAACAATATTAAACATGTGTAATTAATACAGGGTGGCGATGATTTCCAGTTGAATAAAGATTTCCAGTTGAGTAAAAATTGTCGGTTATTCTAAAGTTGGGTTTGCTTTGGTTGGTTCTTAATTGAATTACGAATAAGGGGCAATAATACAAATAGACAGATCCAAAGTAATATTCTATCGAAGGAGCTTAGCCTTAGTCAATGACCAACAGCACCAGTCCAACTCAAACTTCATTTCATATAGGCTTACTTTAATACTAATGAGAATGTGTGTATGCCTATTAGATATGCCACATTCTAGTTGCATAAAGGATAGCTTTCATCCCCCAGCCATTGCTTTTCAACAGTGAGACTGTTGCCTGACCCTTCGCGACCACGTGTGGGTCAGGCAAGATTTTCACTGACGATGATGCTGTTGAAAAAGCAAAGCAAAAATAATTTGCCTTTGACTGTAGTCTATGTTACACAACTGATATTAATTAGCAATGTTCAATCAAATTTATCTCAGTCTCAATTACTTTAAACTGGTTCATATTTTTAAAGATGAAACACAAACATGAATAAATAGAACATATTCGCAATATTTTCAGCTTTTGTCCCCATTTGGGTTTTCATGCCAGTGTGTGATATTATGTGCATCTCCTCTATCCTATACGTCTTTGATCCACAGACAATTCTCAAAGACCATATCTGTAGTCTGGAGTCTTTTCACATTCAATCCTTGTAGAGAATTCTTAATTGACATAACTTTGAAGACCGCACATCTCACGTCACCAACCTCCAGTCTATGGAGTCGGACCCCATCATTGTCAAACCACTCATCATTCAATGTTAACTGCGTTGAATTGGCGACGTCATGCCGGTCAACCACCTCTCAAGAAAGCTTCTATACAACGAACCTATCTGCGGCCAAAGAGACGGTATAATGACTTTCTCTACACATTGTTCAAGTGATGCAATATATCTTCTGTTGATCTTGAACCCAAACTGCATGTTGTGCATTGTGGGGAGATTGTAGGCACCAATCGATCAGGGCTAGACCCAGGTGAGGTTATAGGCATGTGATAAAGAGTCGCTGGAACTCCTGTTTCATTTGCTTGGCCTCTCTTACTGATTTTCTTTGTGCCTCATTTACATTGAGAGCAATCCAGCTAGCTCTCACAAACACCTCCTCCTCCTATCCACTTTACTACACTAAACATGCACACCACACTTCATTCCTGCACACCAAAATTAAAACAAAACAAAATGATGAATTCTAGCCCAGCCTCGGAGTCCCCAGGGGGGGGGGGGGGACCATAAATGCCCCCTCACCCGACCGACCATCCCCTGACGACCCCACACAATTACCTGGACCTTGGCCTGTTACTCTTTCTATTAATTTCTGCAACATTCGCGGACTTTCCTCTAACTTTCACTCTGTTGAGCACCATCTCTCCTCCTACAAACCTGATCTTCTCTTCCTCACCCAAACTCAGATGTCTGTAGCAACATCCAGCAACCCCTTCTCTGTATCCTCCTACTTTCTCCATCCTAGTTTCAAAGCCAAAGGCGGATGTTGTGCATATGTGCACAACAAACTCACTTGCTCTCGTGTTCCCGATTTCGACTCCTCTGAATTCTCAACTTTATGGCTCACACTTTCCTGTCATTCTCTTACTAAATATTTCTGTGCTGTCTATATTTCCCCTAACTCTACCAACTTTCCCAAATTCTTTGACTATCTAAACTCTACAGTGGAACACATTCTATCCATTTCTCCTTTCTCAGAAATCTCCATCTTAGGAGATTTCAACGTTCACCACCGCCAATGGCTCTCCTCTCACACTACTGATCCACCTGGTGAACAAGCCTACGTCTTTTCTATCCTAAATGACCTAGAGCAGTTAGTTCAGCAACCCACCCGTATCCCGGATCGCATCGGAGATCGGCCCAACATTCTTGACCTGTTTCTAACTTCTAACCCTTCTTCTTATACTGTCGATCTTTTCTCTCCTTTGGGCTCCTCCAACCATAAACTTATCTCTGTCACCTGTCCTATCTCTCCAGTACGGCCACCCGATCCTCCTAGCCGGCGGCGCTTGTGGCACTTTGGCGCTGCCGACTGGGAGGCTCTTCGGCAGTACTTCTTTGATTTCCCATGGAATGATTTCTGCTTCCATGGCCGAGGACCCTCGGAGAGTGCTGAACGCATTACCGAGGTAATCCTATCGGGCATGGAAGCATACATTCCATTCTCTTCTCTCAGACTAATGCTAAAAAAATCTTTGTTTACTCACGCCTGTTCTACTGCTGTCCGCAATAAGGAGGAAGCATTCAAACGGTACCGACGCCTTAAAACTCAAGACTCTCATTCTTCATATGTTTCTGCCCGGAATCAAGCCAAATCTGTTCTTCGACTTGCCAAACACTCTTTCATCAATAATAAATGCACTTAACTATCCAACTCTAGCTCTTCCCAAGCTTTCTGGCATCTAGCCAAAAACCTCTCCAACAATCCTCGTCTTTCCCTCCCCTTTCCCACTCTGATGGCACAACCATCACTTCTTCCTCTGACAAATCAAACTTTTGCTAGAAACTCCACCTTGGATGATTCCGGTGCTATTGCTCCCTCTCCGCCCTCCTCTCTCTTACTTATGCCTAATATCCTAATCTCTTCTAAAGATGTACTTTCTACCCTCTCTGGGCTTAACACTAATAAGGCGTACGGTCCGGACGGTGTTCCTCCTGTTGTTCTCAAAAACTGTGCTTCCGTGCTGACTCCCTGCCTAGGCAAACTCTTTCGTCTCTGTCTATCCTCTAACGTCTTCCCTTCATGCTGGAAGTTTGCTCACATTCAACCTGTCCCAAAGAAGGGTGACCGCTCTCAACCCTCCAACTATCGTCCAATTGCTCTTATCTCTTGTCTTTCTAAAGTTTTTGAAACTATTCTTGCTTCCAAATTTCTTAAGCATTTCTCTTCTCATAATCTGCTCTCAGATCGCCAGTATGGCTTCCTTAAGGGTCGCTCTACTGGTGATCTTCTTTCATATCTTACTAATTCTTGGTCATCCTCCTTTCGGGACTTCGGTGAGACTTTTTCTATTGCACTAGACATATCGAAAGCCTTCGATAGAGTCTGGCATAAATCTTTAATTTCTAAACTACCCTCCTTCGGTTTCTATCCCTCCATCTGTGCCTTTGTCTCTAATTTCCTTTCCGGCCGTTCCATAGCCGCGGTTGTGGACGGCCATTGTTCACTTCCTCACCCTATAAACTTCGGTGTTCCTCAGGGCTCTGTCCTATCTCCTATTCTCTTTCTAATTTTTATAAATGATCTCCTTAACTGTACCTTAATTCCCATCCATTCATACGCAGACGACTCAACCTTACACTACTCCATTAGTTTTTCAGAACGCCCCAGCCAGCAATCCCTCAACGACAAACGTAATGAAGCCATAGAACTCTTAAATTCTGATCTAAATACTATTTCCAATTGGGGCAGAGAAAACCTTGTTAACTTTAATGCTTCCAAAACCCAATTTCTCCATCTATCTACCCGTCAGGATCTCCCAGCGGACTATCCCTTATTCTTCAACAATACAAAAATCAACCCTTCATCTTCTCTCAATATTCTTGGTGTCTCTTTTTCTTCTGCTCTCATTTGGAAGGACCATATTACCAGTCTTGCTAAGGCAGCCTCCCAGAAGCTGGGTGTGCTCAACCGCCTTAGGGGGTTCTTTTCCCCTGCACAGCTTCTTGCTCTGTACGCCCTTAGTGCGCCCTTGTATTGAGTATTGTTCACATGTGTGGGGAGGTTCCTCTCACACCGCTCTCCTAGACAAAGTTGAAAGGAAGGCCTTTCGTATTATTAACTCCCGTCCACTCACCAACTCTCTGCAATCTCTCTCTCTCCGCCGCAATGTTGCATCTCTCTCGCTATTCTATCGCTACTATAATAATCAGTGTTCCTCAGAGCTATCCCAGTGCATACCACCTCCTTTACGTAGGGCACGTGGTACCCGTCTTGCAACTCAATCCCACCCCTACTCTGTGCAACTCTCCAACCCAAGAGTGAAACGTTACTCTCAAACTTTCTTCTACTCAACAGCTGAGCTCTGGAACTCTCTCCCAGAATCAGTCTTTCCCTCTTCCAATGACTTAAATTGCTTCAAACTCCGTGTGTCCAGGCATTTTGGTTCGAACGTCCCTTGATTTTGGCCCTGTCACTCTTTCAACTATGGGGGAGGCACTCGCTATAGGCAGTTATGCCTTTTGCCTCCCTCAATCACATAGAAAAAAGAAAAAAAAAAATTGACATGAGACGATCAGGACCTTCGAAGCTACTTGCACCCAAGTTATAACGCCAACATTTGTGGCAAAAAAAAATATACATAGCTAGATACGGAATTTCACTTGATCTGCCAGCCCAAGTGGAGTACTTCTATTGGTCTAGTGGTAAGAGTGATAACCTTGTAAGCGTGGGGACCCGTGTTTGAATCCTGGCCCAGCCCGTTTGTAGCTCCGCTAAAACATTTTGGGGTGTGATTATTGCAAAACATAGGCATCTTATATTTTGTTATTGTAAATTGTCATGTAAAAGTAGTTATATAGTCATAACAAATGGTTGTAATTGTGTGCGATTGAATTCGAAATTTCGAAATTGTTACATCGGTGAGAAGCGGATTATATATATAAGGATGTCTGAGAGGCTTATTTGAGGTGCTGTAAATATAGGTCAAGTAAAAAATCCCTGTGGTGTATTAGCCTGCCTTAATTGGTCGATTACACTAGTTGCTAAGGCTAGAGCTCTCAGATAAATCCCTGTGGCGTATTAGCCTGCCTTAATTGGTCGATTACACTAGTTGCTAAGGCTAGAGCTCTCAGATAAATCCCTGTGGTGTATTAGCCTGCCTTAATTGGTCGATTACACTAGTTGCTAAGGCTAGAGCTCTCAGATAAATCCCTGTGGTGTATTAGCCTGCCTTAATTGGTCGATTACACTAGTTGCTAAGGCTAGAGCTCTCAGATAAATCCCTGTGGTGTATTAGCCTGCCTTAATTGGTCGATTACACTAGTTGCTAAGGCTAGAGCTCTCAGATAAATCCCTGTGGTGTATTAGCCTGCCTTAATTGGTCGATTACACTAGTTGCTAAGGCTAGAGCTCTCAGATAATCCTACCAGTAGATAACAGTAAGACATTACTTGAGCCCGGTGTATCATGTAATTACCCAAGCTTACAGTATAGGAACTTGACTGGTTGTTCGCAAGGTTCAGACTTTTATGGTCATCATCGGTGGGGCCTTTCAGTTGAAAGTGAATTGATGCTCATACTTGTGCCTCACTTAGCGCCTTTGCTCAGAGTCTTTGCTACCTGAATGATAACGTGATCTAGCGCTAACATTTGTTGCAAAAAGCTTAAACGGAACTAGTTATGGAAAATCACTCTAGCTACCAGTTGAAGTGGGGAGCTCCTATTGTTCTAGTGGCGAGAATGTTCGCATAGTGAGTTCGAATCCTGACCCGGGTCGGTGGTTGCCTAACAAAAATATCTTTGGGTGGATGATTGTAGCTAACGAAGTTCAGGTGTGTTACATAAATGATATATAGTCAAGTAAAACATGTTTAAAGTCAACAAGAATAGTTGTAAGTTGCGTGTATGGTTCAATTTGCAATTTTGAGACCGTTACAGAACAAATCAGCGAGACATGAACACTAGAAACGTGTCGTCTCTCCCACCAGCGATGGAATTCCCTGTCTATCCTGTGGTAGGCAAAGGCAGGCCAGTACTTCTTAACTTTCCTACCTTTTCTCATCGAGGTGTGAGGCCATTGTCGTTGATCCCGACACACTTCGATAGCTATAACTAAGTGTGTATGTGTATGTCTGCGTGTAAAAGAAGTAAACAGAAGTAACTCAATCTGCCCTTCTGACTCTTATTTCTCTCGTATGCTTGCAACCAAACCACGTACATTCAACACCAAAGACTATGTCACTCTGCTGCATACTATATATGACCTTTGAACCAATAGTTAATTCCTGAAGTCAACACAATCGTCTCACTTTCGCCGTAATATGCGAAAAGGTGTTATCGATATACTGATGGAGATACTGTAGGTCATCTTAAATCACTTTAAAAATCATACGTAAGTCTAATATTCACTATAATGATAAGGAAGTATTCACATTAAAAGGGATAACTTGGGCATTTTCCATACAACAATGACACACTAATGTCAAACCAGGGACTTGCCATGGGCAGTTTACAGACAGTTCAACTTAGTGTTTTAATCACAAACAAAACAGTACAAGATGTCTGTAATAGAGTATACAACATATAATGCAATAAATGTAACATTCTTGCTGTAGCCAAAATGTCTTTTGAAACACTCTCCCTTAAATTATTGGCCCCAGATAAAAACAATATTTCTGGTGCAATTGTACTGTTTTCCTTGTATTAAATCCCTAGACGGCTTTCAGACAGAAATGCAGTCCCTGAATTAAGTCGTAGGCATGTGCATAAACCTTTAACCGTCTTGGTGGTGTAATGGTTAAGGTGTCAAAAATCTGTGTGTGATAACCCGGGTTCGAATCCTAGTGGCTCGCACATGTGCTTTCATTAATTTCATTGGAGGTGTTTGGTGTTGTGGTCAAGTTAATAAACAATAGATTACTAAAATGTAAATGTAAATATTAATTCATAATAAATAAACCTGGCGAAAACAGCGTAAACGAAATAATTACACGAAAGTAATACACAAGAACATCATACATATAAACACTTAGATAAGGTACCAAATTGCCCATAAGTATCCCATGCAATTAAAGTGTTTCGTAGTGTAACTTGTTCTATTCCTACTATAATGGAATACAAACAGAAATATAATTAGTGGACCTACCTCCAGTACCCAGATCCAGAAGGGGTACCCGGATGGGGGGGTATGTGCCCCCTGTAGTGTTGGTGCCCAGTCGTTGTAGCGTAGCCATCACTGCTGCCTCCATTACAGCTGATCCTCCCAACTATGTCAACCAATAGAAACACATGTTAGAATTCTTCAGTATGGTAAAGCCATACCTCCACTTATCCAGTATCAGAAGATGGCTGTACTCAGTTGAGGAAGGACATGCGGTTTTTTGTCTAAGATAGGTTGCATACCCCTTTACTTTCTACAAGCCCTCCCTAAATTGAGCAGAGTATATTAATATTATCCTTAATATAATGAAGTTTATACTACCATATTGAAAGGGTAATTATTCAGTCTAAAAATAATATGAACTATAATATATACTTCCATCCACTGTGTGTGTGCACTACTACTGTATGTAGACAGCTGGTGGTGTAGTGCAGCTGTGTATGTATGTATGTATGTATGTATGTGTACTAATCTGTAGACAGCTGGTGGTGTAGTGCAGCTGTGTATGTATGTATGTGTACTAATCTGTAGACAGCTGGTGGTGTAGTGCAGATGTGTATGTATGTATGTATACTAATATGTAGACAGCTGGTGGTGTAGTGCAGCTGTGTATGTATGTATGTGTACTAATATGTAGACAGCTGGTGGTGTAGTGCAGCTGTGTATGTATGTATGTATACTAATATGTAGACAGCTGGTGGTGTAGTGCAGCTGTGTATGTATGTATGTGTACTAATATGTAGACAGCTGGTGTAGTGCAGCTGTGTATGTATGTATGTATACTAATATGTAGACAGCTGGTGGTGTAGTGCAGCTGTGTATGTATGTATGTATGTGTACTAATCTGTAGACAGGTGGTGGTGTAGTGAAGGTGTGAAGAGTTATGAATGTGTGTGTATTACTGTGATAGTAACTGGTGGTATACTGCAGGTCTATACATGAAAATGTATGTATGTGTACTACTGTATAGACAGCTGGTGAAGTAATGCAGGGCTATTTATGTATGTGTACTACTATATAGGCAGGTGGTGTAGCAATTTAGGGCTATTTATGCGTGTGTACTGCTGTCTAGGCAGCTGGTGGTGTCTTCATTCTTAACTCTAACTCCTCGGTATAGCAAATGTGCCTGTGTTGTATTGCTCATTTGCTTGTACACATTATACAGACAAATAATGTTAGTTCATGTTTGTTTTAGATATGAGCGCTTTCAACCAGATAACCATTTGTATTACCTATATGTTTGAATTTCATTGCATTATTCTGTGTTTCGATATTAAATATTCATCCCAGGTACAGTTTGCTGCACATATTCCGTTCCTCAATTATCCTGGTGGGGTCATGATTTGGCAGCGCTATATCACCCCCGCCCCTCCTTCACTCCACCTTCTACCTTCCACCCCATCTTTCCTCCCTCCCTTCCACTGCTGGTAGGAGGTGGTTGGGGAGGTGGGTACAGCGCTGCCAAATCACGACCCCACCGGGATGGTTGAGGAACGGAATATGTGCGGCAAACTACAAATTCACAAACACTCATTATCTCAAAATCCAACATTTCCCAAAAGGATTGTGAAATATTATGTATCCAAAAATTCTCTGACCCTCCGTTTGAGTTAGTTGTCCCATATCCTAATCATTCCTACCCAGGCAGATATCACCCTTTAATCCCAAACTGGAAAATTGTATACAATTATGGTGACCATATTATGAAAAGAACTTAAATAAATTGGAGAGAATACAGCGGAGAGTAACAAATAGTGTTTCTAAATAAAGAAATACATCATATGAAGAACGTTTATGAATATATTCTGTTTAGTATAATTAACCCTTTGAGTACTAGCGACGTGTTCTATATTTTATTCTAGCTATATTTATAAGATATTATACAGCTTAGGAAGGATCTGTGGTAGTTAAAAGGGTTGGTTGAGATAGTTTGAAGCCCTATTATTGCTAGAGGTCTTTGCTAAGCTGAATAAAATTGTCTAATAGTTGCCAGAATATGATGAAAATGACATCCCTGGTGAAGTATGGGTTAACTAAGCGCAAGATAAGAGGAGACCTACAGTAGCTAATACAAATGTTTGAAGTTATTAAATGCATTGACAATATGGATGTCAACAAATACGTCACAATTGATCATTCAAATTACACTAGAGGAAATGGTTGTAAAATAATTGGAACGCCTTTTCGCTCATATGAGGCAAAGTATATAGTTTTCAATCGAGTAGTAAGCATATGAAATGGCCTACCTAGTAATGTCATTGACTGTAGTGCCATTCAAACTCTCAAAATGTAATAACTAGATAAATATTTCTCTCTTAACCCGGCAAGCGCGATAGGCCTTACGGAAGGCTTCCTATAGGGAACGCGATAGGCCTCACGGAAGCAAGACCATAAAAAAAGCCTTCCAAAAAAAAAAGGGCCTATCAAAACAAAGGATTTTGTCTCTAGGTGAGATAATTCCCCTCTAGTACTCATCCATGTGTTTCTCACCCCTCCCCCTCCCCTCCTTCCCCACTTATTCCCCCTCCCCCCCCTCCTCAATTATCACCTATTTATCCTCTTATTATCATCATTTATCGGTTATTTTTCTCTCCCGCGATAATGTAGCACAAGTGGGTTGCATAAAAGATCGTTATGCAACACCCAGACACCGGCACACACCGCCCCGCTCGTCTCAGTTGACTCCCAGACAGCGAGAGGGGAGGGCTGCCTGTGGCTCTCTCTCGCCTGAGATTATGACCGGGTGGCCAATATCTTCGTTTTTCACCACCCAAATGCTTTTCCCACTTATTTTAGCACTCTTGAAGGTTCATATATACATCATATGTAAAAATAAAAGCATACCGAAAACAAATAATGCTTTATATTGTAAATATAACGAATTCTGTCAGAATCCAGGGCTAGAAATGCACAAATAACTACCCTAGCACCTAGGTCTATATCGCGCTTGTCAGGTTAAGGGAGCTCAGACGGTATTGTGCAGCATGATGGTTTAAGGAGGAGGTTTAGTTTGCTCTCTAAACCTCTATCAAGCTTAACAAACACCCACAAGACCCCCCTTCAATATAAATTGGAACATTTTTCGATAGAAAAATGTCAGGCCAAAGACCGATTCCTCTTCAAATACAGGCTCGCTATTGCTCGCCAGGAAACAAATCGACACATAAATGGTCTGAAAATTGCCAAACTAATGGGGAGAATGTTTTGTAATTTCATAACTAATAGGGCTAAACATGAGGGAGGAGGACTCTAAAAACCAACTTCCTCCCCATAACTGCATTTACAAACAAATAACACCACTCTCTACTGTGCTACTGTTACCGTTTTCATATAAGCTAGGTGGTTTAGGTACAAAACAGTCTCGTAAAGATCAGTACATGAGTTGACACTTGTTTTCCTTATATTCATTTGTAGCAGATCATAAAATCATTCACTTTCATTAATAACGTATATAACCAACAAGGATAAGTGTACATAAACGCCTAAATGGCCTTCCCAATTAAGCTAAGTACATAAATAATCGGAATGGAGTTCTCGGAAAAGGGCTCCAGTCCTCACACTATTTTTGACTTACAGTGTGCTGGCTTAATAATCCAGAAAGGTTGATAGTTTCTGAAGTCTTATTTTAACTAACTATAAGTATGTACATAGAAGAAGTGAGAATACAGGAGATTGCAGCACAGGTGCACTTATGATCATGACACCTAATTAAATCATGGATGTATTTCAATTCTGCATCCATAACAACGAGCTTTTATTAACTTGCTCATGATAATCGAAGCTCCACTTATTATGTGTGTTGTGTTAGTGACCTGAAGAAGCTATCTACCAAACGTTGTCAATAAAGTGCTCCTCCTCATATGGTGTTTCTATTCACTCCACTTATTACTCTAAATAACTGTTGTTGCAATCATACTTACGAGACCAGAATTTCTGTCAAGTTAATTTTAACAAACTATGCTGCAGTTCTTAACTTAATTTCACCGTAAATGATAACTGGTCCGCCATCGTCCACGTGAACAGTCCCTCCTGTGTCCTGATTGGTCCAGACCCGCACGGTCACGTCATTATCAGGGTTGGTAAGTGATGTCACCTGGATGTGCAGGGCCTGGTGGGAGTCAGCGCGGTTCTCTACTTTGTAACGCCACACTCCACGCTGTCCAGGTATCATCATCATATAAGGAAATTGTTTTCAAACGTGTTAAATATTCTATAAGATAAATATATCAAATACAGGATTTCATCATTCATAAAAAGTCCATAACCCCTAACTCATAATGCCTTATAGTCAATCTACCTCTGCATTCTGAAGATTAATGGAGATCATGTTAACATCACCATCCTCCTCCTGCATGTTGACAGAGGCGAAGGTTGCTCCCGAAGGAGCTGTGAGGTGGATGGTGTTCCCAACGTGGTTAAGGTCGTAGTAGTAGATGGAGAAGCGGGCATGGTTCCCCAGCGAGGCGTCCAGGGAGAAGTACCCTGTACTGAGGGAAGCTATACCGCCCTGGTAAGTGGCACTGTGAACCAATACCGGTGTCTTAGCTCCACCACCACCCACTGCTGCAGTTACTGACTCCATCAGGGCTACTAGCATGTGAATCTGTGCAACAAAAAAGGTCAAATCTGTTAATCTAGTTTGGGTCCCTAAGGGCACTTTCAGTTAGCATTATGTATAGGTAGTTTGGGGGTTGGAAGAGGATAGATGTTAAGTTAGATGTTTCTTCATGCAGAAAACGATAAACCTGGCTAGTGGTATTCCCCAGGGAGAATGTGGCTCCGTTGAGGGAAACCATACTACCCTGATTGGTGTCACTTTGTATCAAGGCAGGTTTTGTGGATCCAATACCAACCACAGTTGCATACGTTATCTATTAATACTCTATTATGACCAAGGTCTGTTTTTGTTGGGTGCCCAGAATATTAACGACCGAAATGAAGGGAAACACATATCCAATATCCTGTAGATATTCTTAAGTTGATGGAATTTAAGACTCATTTCGTAACTGGATTTTCCGGGTACTTTGTAATGGGTTTTTATTGTCCACCCTAAACAAACACAAACTAGAGGGGCACTCTAGAGAGTACATTCCTCCCCTTATGCTGGCAGAAGTATGCACTCCACTGATCGCCTCCTAAGTTGAATCACTTCTTCCTTGTTGCAAATCCTATATGCCCAACAAAAAATCATGAAAATCGGATCTTAACTTTGTGAGCCACCTATGCTGTAGAAGGAGCTATGCACTCTACCGATCGCCTCCAAAATTAAATAACTTCTTCCTTGGAGCATATTCTATTTCGCTACCAAACTTCGGGAAAATCAGTTCATAATTGTTTGAGCCGCCTACGCTGGCGGAGGTATGCGGTCTACCGATCGCCTTAGAAATGAAAAACTGCTTACTTGATGCATATTTCATCTGTCCACCTAATTTCATGAAAATCACTTCATAACTTTTGTTTAGATATCTTGTTCACATACCAACGTATAAACAAACAGACAGCAGGACAACCATAATGATATTATTCATGACATCAAAATCCATCACTATTCAACAATTGACAATATTTTGAATACAAGAATGGGGTGAATGTAGACACCAATCGAGCTGGGCATTACCCAGGGGAGGCCCCATAGGCATGTGACAAGGAGTTTCTGGAACTCCTATTTCATTTTTCTGGCTTCCCTTACTGTTTCTGTGTATCTAACCTACCCAGGTGTAATCTAGTGAGCTCTCACAAACACCACCTCCTCCTATTCATTTTATTACACCAAGGAAGCACACCAAACTTCTTTCAACTACATAAACGAAAAAAAAAACACATTTAAAAATACCGACTATCACTATCACTTATGGGGGAGACACTTGTTACAAGCTGCTTTACCTTTTGTCTCTTTAATTACATATAGAACAAAACTCATATCATACCATCTCAAAAACCAGTAGTTAAGAAATAGCTAAGTTATCTATTCTACACAGGTGCTTAAATATATGGAAGAATTAAACAAATTTTTTACAACGTACCGGCCAAACATTTCTGTTGTACAACACACATAACAAAATAATGCATAAATCTGTAATTATACAAATCTGCTTATTACCAAATATTTGTAAGAGCTATATACAGGGTGTTCAGAAAACATGTGTACAAAATGAAATGGGTGATAGGGAACACAGAATTAAACAGTTTGTACTCCATGGAGGTATGTCCTTAAATGCTTCCTTGCGGTGCTACAGGGTAGACAGTTTCAACGTAATTTCCCTAAATTTGTACCCTAACTTCTCTGTGAGTAATCAGTTTACATACAAACATGGTAATTTAATGTACGGAATCAATGAAATCAATGGAATCAATGCATCAATGAAAACGGACACCACATGAGCGATGTTGTTTTCCACACTTGATTTTGTCAAATGCTAATTCAATATGAAAACATTGATGTCAATACAATTTGTTTGCAGCTAAAATTAAAGATTTTGTGAATATACCAAAAACGTCCGTCCTCTCTGCCCCACCCTGTATATATATATATGCTGCCTCGCTTCCGCTCGCCAGGAAAATAATTACACCTGCATGGGAGTAAACGTCTTACAACAGTAGGTTGAATGGGGCCGCATGGATACAAGCAAAAGAGAGAGGGAGAGAAAGAGATAAAAAAAAGCGAGGTGGGCTCCCTTAACACCGTGCGTTCGTTATGTTAATGTTTGTTGTTGTTGTTGTTGTTGTTGTTCCCCAAGCTGCCTGGACGAACAGCCCCAAGGCTCCGAGCACGGCCAAGGCCATAACCGAGCGCCCCCCCAGAACCCTCCCTGCCGACCACAACAAAGCCTGGGTGACCGAAGCCACTCCAAGGCGGGGAGCCGAGGAGGGTGCGGAAACGCCCGGGAAACCAACCACCCAGGGCCCTGTGCCCCTCAGCAATTATGAAGAGAAAGTTGAGGGGCAAAGGAAAAATGTGACGCTTTGGCTTCCAATCTTGGTAGATTGGGATGTCAATCCACGGAAGAGACGCCGTCACTCGAGATCTAGAAAATATATAAGTAAAAGGAACAGTCAGAGTAAGCTATGGGTATGGCAGAGATCGCTCAGTTCTCACTCTGATAGACCAGCCCATCACCAGTGTTAATGTTTGTTGAAAGGTTTGGCCACCTGGGTGCGTGCATGGTTGTGGGTGCGTGTGAGGGTTTGTGTGTGTGTGTGTGTGTGTGTGTGTGTGTGTGTGTGTGTGTGTGTGTGTGTGTGTTTGTAAGTGTGTGTGTGTGTGTGTGAGAGCGTGTATGTGTGTGAGAGTGCGAGTGAGTGTGTGTGTGAGTGAGTGTATGTTATGCATCGGTAAGGGCAGTATGTATTTCTGTATAAAAAGGTTTCCTCTTTTCCGAGAGATTCTCCGCATAGCATACTCGTACACATTGTTTCATGCCATACTCGTACACATTGTTTCATGCCATACTCGTACACATTGTTTCATGCCATACTCGTACACATTGTTTCATGCCATACTCGTACACATTGTTTCATGCCATACTCGTACACATTGTTTCATGCCATACTCGTACACATTGTTTCATGCCATACTCGTACACATTGTTTCATGCCATACTCGTACACATTGTTTCATGCCATACTCGTACACATTGTTTCATGCCATACTCGTACACATTGTTTCATGCCATACTCGTACACATAGTTTCATGCCATACTCGTACACATTGTTTCATGCCATACTCGTACACATTGTTTCATGCCATACTCGTACACATTGTTTCATGCCATACTCGTACACATAGTTTCATGCCATACTCGTACACATTGTTTCATGCCATACTCGTACACATTGTTTCATGCCATACTCGTACACATTGTTTCATGCCATACTCGTACACATTGTTTCATGCCATACTCGTACACATTGTTTCATGCCATACTCGTACACATTGTTTCATGCCATACTCGTACACATTGTTTCATGCCATACTCGTACACATTGTTTCATGCCATACTCGTACACATAGTTTCATGCCATACTCGTACACATTGTTTCATGCCATACTCGTACACATTGTTTCATGCCATACTCGTACACATTGTTTCATGCCATACTCGTACACATTGTTTCATGCCATACTCGTACACATTGTTTCATGCCATACTCGTACACATTGTTTCATGCCATACTCGTACACATTGTTTCATGCCATACTCGTACACATTGTTTCATGCCATACTCGTACACATAGTTTCATGCCATACTCGTACACATTGTTTCATGCCATACTCGTACACATTGTTTCATGCCATACTCGTACACATTGTTTCATGCCATACTCGTACACATTGTTTCATGCCATACTCGTACACATTGTTTCATGCCATACTCGTACACATTGTTTCATGCCATACTCGTACACATTTTCATGCCATACTCGTACACATTGTTTCATGCCATACTCGTACACATTGTTTCATGCCATACTCGTACACATTGTTTCATGCCATACTCGTACACATTGTTTCATGCCATACTCGTACACATTGTTTCATGCCATACTCGTACACATTGTTTCATGCCATACTCGTACACATTGTTTCATGCCATACTCGTACACATTGTTTCATGCCATACTCGTACACATTGTTTCATGCCATACTCGTACACATTTTCATGCCATACTCGTACACATTGTTTCATGCCATACTCGTACACATTGTTTCATGCCATACTCGTACACATTGTTTCATGCCATACTCGTACACATTGTTTCATGCCATACTCGTACACATTGTTTCATGCCATACTCGTACACATTGTTTCATGCCATACTCGTACACATTGTTTCATGCCATACTCGTACACATTGTTTCATGCCATACTCGTACACATAGTTTCATGCCATACTCGTACACATTGTTTCATGCCATACTCGTACACATTGTTTCATGCCATACTCGTACACATTGTTTCATGCCATACTCGTACACATTGTTTCATGCCATACTCGTACACATTGTTTCATGCCATACTCGTACACATTGTTTCATGCCATACTCGTACACATTGTTTCATGCCATACTCGTACACATTGTTTCATGCCATACTCGTACACATTGTTTCATGCCATACTCGTACACATTGTTTCATGCCATACTCGTACACATTGTTTCATGCCATACTCGTACACATTGTTTCATGCCATACTCGTACACATTGTTTCATGCCATACTCGTACACATTGTTTCATGCCATACTCGTACACATTGTTTCATGCCATACTCGTACACATTGTTTCATGCCATACTCGTACACATTGTTTCATGCCATACTCGTACACATTGTTTCATGCCATACTCGTACACATTGTTTCATGCCATACTCGTACACATTGTTTCATGCCATACTCGTACACATTGTTTCATGCCATACTCGTACACATAGTTTCATGCCATACTCGTACACATTGTTTCATGCCATACTCGTACACATTGTTTCATGCCATACTCGTACACATTGTTTCATGCCATACTCGTACACATTGTTTCATGCCATACTCGTACACATTGTTTCATGCCATACTCGTACACATTGTTTCATGCCATACTCGTACACATTGTTTCATGCCATACTCGTACACATTGTTTCATGCCATTTACACGTTTCCTTTCTGTTATTGGAATCTCACACGTGTCCATGTTTATAAATATCAGCAGGTTAAGTCAGCATTTGCGTACTTTACCTGCTACTACCGGAATGTTGATAACAAATATACTTTGAAAAGTAGACAGAATGAATATCAACACCATATGAGGAGGAACACTTTATTGACAACGTTTCGCATATAGCTTCATCAGGCCATTTGACTGATGAAGCTACTGTATAATAGTGAAACGTTGTTAATAAAGTGCTCCTCCTCATATGGGGTCTATATTCATACCAGAATGTTCAAACCTACCCTCTGCATCAACACAATGGCACCCCAATACTCTGTATTTAGTTAGTGTCCTCTCCCGCATCACTGCAATGAACTCGTCAAAGCTTGGCACACCTATTTTAGAGCACCCTGTACACACACCCACACACACACACACACACACACACACACACCCACACACACACACACACATAAGGAAGGAGAGGTGCAAGTCCAATGTGAAAAGTTTAGGTTTTCGTATAGAACGATAGATAAGTGGAACAACTTAAGTGGGGAGATTGTAGAAGCAAGCCATATCCACACCTTTAAAAGTAAACTGGATAGACAATAACAACTGAGACGGGACAACACGAATGCAGCTCAATTCCTGTAAACTACAAATAGGTGCATACAAATAGGTGAATACACGCGTGCACACACACACATACACACACACTCATATATATATATATATATATATATATATATTCGAACACACTATAGATTCAGTGTCTAATAAAGTAAATTTAACATTCAAAATTATTTTTTTAACGGCGCACATGATGCCTGATAACATAAAGAATAATGTCCATTATAACAACACAGTATATAATTCCCATGCCAAAATTCATACGCAACAATTACTCGTCAACCATGCAGCAGAATACTTAAGGGGGGTCACCGTTTTTTTTTTTAATCTTTCACTCCTTTTCTCTCTTTCCCTGGCTTGTATCCATTCGGCCCCACTCGGCCAACTGTTTTAAGACGTTTATCCCCATCCAGGTGTCGATTTCTTCCTGGCGAGCGATAGCGAGCCAGCATTGTTTAGAGAAATCCGGCTTTGTCGGAGAAATGTTTCTATCGAAAAATGTACAAATTTAGTTTGCTGTCAAAACCAAAAAATATATATGCTGGCTCGCTACCGCGCGCCAGGAAAATATTGACACCTGGATGGGGGTAAACGTCTTAACACAGTAGGCTGAATGGGGCCGAATGGATACAAACCAAGGAGAGAGGGAGAGAAAGAGAAAAAAAAGCGAGGTTGGCTCCATTAATTGAATAGGCTGTTACTAGTGAGAGAAAAAAATAAACTTTTACATTGTATTGGAGTTCTACCAAAGTGAAATTAATTAAAACAAGATACGAATCCCGTTCTAGCCATTACGAAATGACACATCGAGGTTGGAACAAAACATTGTCTCCCGCCCTTCAGACAATATAACTCCTAGCACCCCTTGTGTACAATAGTAGTTTTATCATTTACCTGAATGTTAGAATGCAGTTCAACGTGAGTGTCATAGGGAGTGATGCTGTCAGTGATGTTAACCTGGTTTGTTAATGTTGTTCCAGTGCTCTCAGATAGTGAAATAAGCATAATCTCACTTCTTGAATATCATTTCCTTGAGCGCTTTCTCCAGCATTATTTATCGGCAACTGCATTCTGATATAATTTGTGTTTTTTTTTGCACTGGTTTAAGTTGGCCGAATTAATGCACATAATTAAATTGGTAGTGATCAGACCAGTTGTTAAAAAATGTAGGAAACCGCTCTTGTTAAACTCTCTTCATGTCGGTATATTAATATCTAGAATGTTAATAAATCACTGGGTAAATTTCAGCCTAACTAGTTTACACGTACGTAAATCTCCTAAATTATAGTTATATATATATATGTCTATCTAACTATCTATCTTTACATAGCTATCTAGTTAGTCATATTTAATAACACCAACTGTGATCCGTGCAGTCAACCATAAAAAACGGCCATTTAATCAGCAAAGTTTACAGATATATTGATGAGGTAGCCTACACAGCTCCATGATATTGAAATTGAATTGCCATATAAATTTGATGGTGGTATAATTCTGCACCATTAGTCACATACATTTATGGGGAGACAGGCCGTTTTTCTGGTCCCCCTTCTTCCTCGTGTTTAGCCCCATTTGTTTTCAGATTTTATGACGTTCGGCCCATTAGTTTGGCGATTTTAATACCTTTCACCCCATTTGTTTGTCAATCTTAAGACCTTTCGTGCCATTTAGGTGTAGATTCTTTCCTGGCGAGCGATAGCGAGCCTGAAATTTTAAGAGGAAGCGGCCTTCGGCCGGGACATTTTTCTACCGAAAAATGTACAAATTTATCTACAAGGGGGGTCTAGGGGGTGTTTCTAAGCTTGATAGAGGTCTAGCAAGGAAACTAAGAAATGTAGAAATATATGAATTATTAGAAAAAAAACAAAAAAAAAAACACAAAGCCAATCTCCCCTCAAGGTGTGATTCGATTCGGTATACTCTTTAGTGTCGGCCTCCTTTTACATTTCTTATATAGATGTTCATATCGAGGTATTGCATAGCACCAGTTGAGACTATCAACCAGTAAATCACAATTAACACCAACACAGTCTGGGGCTACTCATTCAGTGCTAAATGAAAACCCTACCCTAACCCATAGTATTTCAATTGCTATAGTTTGAAATCTACTAGATGATTGTAGTCTACCAATTCTATCTATCTCTCTATTGCCTGACGCTTTGATCCCCGAAGGGATGGCCACGAACGAAGCACCCCCGATCACCTCTGTTCCCAGTCAGTCGATGCCACTTCTCCCAACGAGCACCACCTTCATTCATATACTTATTTACTCTATCCTTCCACCTCTCCCTCTCTGTCCTTCCACCTCGCTCTCGTACACCCTTAGTCATTCTCTCGCTTCCCATACATTCCATATGGCCGAACTATCTCAAGGTGTTCCTTTTCACACTTTTCAGTACATCTACATCCACACCACACCTCTCTCATACTTCCTCATTCGTCTGTCTATCCCTCCTTGTAACTCCATACGCACTTCTCAAGTAATTAATTTCCACCCCTCTCACTCTTGGTTTGAATCTCTTCACCAACGTCCATGCCTCGCTCCCGTAAGTCAATGTCGGGATTACCACACTGTCATGCAAGGATTTCTTTATTTCCATGCTGACCTCCCTATTTCTTGTTACTGCTTTCAGCGTTCCTACAACCCTCTTCCCCTGTTGCACCCTCTCCCGCACTTCTTCATCCATACTCCCATCTTTACTCAACACACTGCCCAAATATTTAAATGAGCTGACATTCTCCATAGCCTGACCGTTCAACCTCACCTCACACTCTGTGGCTGCAACCTTTTCAAAGGCCATAACCTTGCTCTTCTCCACATTAATCTTCAGATTCTGTCTTTCACACACTGTTCCAAACATATTTACCATCCCCTGCAACTCCCATTCACTATCGCTCATCAGAAAACAGCAGTACAGGCAACTTCCTCTCACTTCCTTCCCTTATCAGAGGTACACCAACATCCACTGCTCTTCCTTGTATTTCTTTAATGACTCCAATAGAATTTATTTAAACCGAACCTTGGTTTACCTTACCTTAGAATCAATGCCAACCCCTTCATCCATGACGGTAAAGACTCTTCCCCCCGATTCCCTGGCGAGTGTGACCAAGGCGTGGGGTGGTGCTGGTAGGCCGGGTCGCTCAGCCAGGGGGTACAATACCAGATGTAGCCTCAGACCGTATTGTTGTACCACCTGGTCTACCTCCTGCACTTGGCCCTCACGACTGTCACCTCCACTGGTTATTAACACGATGTTGGCGGCCTGGAGTTAACAAATATTAGTAATAAATAGTTAAAGTTAATGACATTATATAACAAACAATATCAATGTCTATCTCTTTGTCAGTCTACCAGCCTATTTATCTTACCTCCGGCTGGGCACCCCCTTCCTTCAGTGTCTGCACTGCCTTTCTTATCCCGCAGGGTATGCACGCCAGTCTCTCCCGCACAGCACTGGGGTTCCTAGGCAGTGAGGACCCCACACGCTCCCGCAGGTCAGAGCTAGTCAGATCCTCCTGCCATCAGAAGGATGTCAGTTAGTTTGGGCTATACTATATGTTGACAGATGCTGCTGGGAAATACATAAATAGTGTCATGATTTATGGTTTTAAAACACACACACAATTAAGGTGGCCGAGCACGCTTAGTCACTGTATTGGGAGCGGTAGCTCTGGTGTTGGGGGTTCGATTCCACGGGCCGGTAGGAGAAGTTCTCTCAAAAGCATTCCCTGGCCGTGAAGGCTAATTCTGGACGGACCGTCTCGGGGGACCCACAAAGTTTCCTGCCCACGTCCTACTCCCTCGGGAGCATGTAGGTGCTCTCGTTAGCAGCCAGGATCAGTTTGTTTATCCCATTGGATAATATCTAGGTTAAGTTTGCGTATTTTCAGCCTCATTAGCTGCCGGCTTAAAATATACTGATTATTTCCTATTGTTATAATTATTACGTGTGTGTGGAGTTACTCGTAGAGACAGATTGAGGAATGGAGAGATACGTAGGAGAGCTGGGCAGCAGGAACATTTGTCGGCCAGAGTTGACAGAAGGGTGCTGAGCTGACATGGTCATGTTGAACGAATGGAAGATGAAAGGCTTACAAAGAGAATATGTGAGTCAGATACAAGGGGAGATAGAGGGGTAGGAAGACCCCCATTGCGATGGAGAGACTGTAAGACATGCTTTGGATGATAGAGGAATTACTATAGATCAGGCAAGGGAAGTGGTAATAAACAGGAATGAATGGAGAATGCTTGTGAATAGATGAGTGAACACATGGTCATTTGGGAGAGGGGGTTGGCTGCAAGTTGGACTAGATAATAATCCATCAGGCGCCTGGCCCAGAGAGCCGGTATATATGAAGGGTGCGCCTGGAAGTGTGGTGGTCGGGCGTGTGGTTTCGGCTTCGCTGCATGTTTGCCTGCTGAGACCGGAACCTCTCTGGGTGGTCGGGGGCCGGGGAAATGCTGGAGGGACCTTGGTGACCATGGTCTCTGGGTCTTCTCCTGGGTGACCTAGAATTGTGTGAATTTGTATTATATTTTGGGTGTGTTCATTGTTTTCTGTTGTGTTGTCCCTGTTCGGGCTGTCTTGAATCGGCCACCCCCAGAAAAATTATATTCTGGCAATAATTAAATTATTATATTCAGCTTAAGAAGGATGTCTACTCATAAAAAAAGCTACAGCCTATCTCAATTATTTAGCTTCATAAAATAGTCTAAATGTAGCTAGAACAAAAATTAATAGACATCGCTGGTACAGAAGGGGTTAACTATCTCCTCTCACCAACCCCATAACCAACCATAACAGAGAGCGGGGTAGTGGCCTTAGCGTCACTATCGAAGGTTACGACAGCCACCGCGGCACCGTCGGGTAGATCGTAGACCACCACCCTCCGTACAGCCTTCCGCACAAACTCCCACCGCCGCTGTAACAGCAGAACAAAATAACTGTAATCAGTAGCAAACACAGAATAGGGACAAATGGGAATATAGAATATACATTGAAGGGGAAAAAATGGATTTAGAAAAATAATGATGAATAGTAAAGACAAAAACGTAATAGAGACACGATCACAAAAATAATTTTAATTTAATTGAATTACTTAACTGATGTAATTGAAATATTTATATTAGGCCAAATAATATAGATATATTCATCTATCTATTGTCGGACACCGTGATCCACGAAGGAGTGGCCAAGAACAAAACGGCCTCATGCACCTCTGTCCCTAGTCAGTCGACGCCCCTCCTCGCATCCAGCACCGCCTTTACTCATATACTTCTTAACTCCATCCTTCTACCTCTCACTCGGTCTACCTCTCACTCTTTGTCCTTCCACCTCACTCTCGTACACTCTCTTAGTAATGCTCTTGCTTCCCATACGTTCCACAAGGCCGAACCATCTCAGGGTGTTCCTTTTCACACTTTCCAGCACATCTACATCCACACCACAACTCTCTCGTACTTCCTCCTTTGTCTGATCCCTCCATGTAACTCCGCACGCACTTCTCAGGTAACCCATTTCCACCTCTCCCACTCATTTCAGTCTCTTCGCCAATGTACATGCTTCGCTCCTGTGAGTCAATGTCGGGATTACCACACTGTCATGTAAGGACTCCTTTAATTCCATGCTGACCACCCTATTTCTTGTTACTGCTTTTAGCGTTTTTACAACCCTCTTCCCCTGTTGCACCCTCTCCCGCACTTCTTCATCCATAGTCCCATCTTTACTCAACACACTGCCCAAATACTTAAATGAGCTGACATTCTCCATAGCCTGACCGTTCAACCTCACCTCACACTCTGTGGCTGCATCCCTTTCAAAGACGATAACCTTGCTCATCCCTGCATTTACCTTCAGATTCTGTTTTTCACACACTGTTCCAAACATATTTACCAGACCCTGCAACTCCCATTCACTATCGCTTATCAGAACTGTATCATCAGCAAACAGCAGTACAGGCAACTTCCACTCATTTCCTTCCTTTAACAGAGGTACACCAACATCCACTGCTTTTCCTTGTATTTCTTTTATGACTCCATCCATATATATATATATATATATATATATTGAACAACCATGGGGACATCACACACCCTTGCTTTAACCGAACATTCAGATCAAAGATCTCGCTCTGCTCATTCTCCAAACATACTGATGCCTTTGCACCCTCATACATGCTCTTCACTGCTTTCAGCAACTTTCTGTCTACTCCGTATATTCTCAGTACTTTCCACATACCTTCTCTATCAACTCTGTCATAGGCCTTCTTCAAGTCCATAAAGGCAGCATACAACTGATGTCCCTTCTCCAGATATTTCTCCAAAACACATTTCAGGATAAAAATCTGATCTACACATTCTCTTCCCTTCATAAACCTGCCCTGCTCGCCACCTATCCATTTCTCTGTTCTCGCTCTGACTCTCTCAATCACTACCCTACTGTACACCTTCCCTACTATGCTTAGAAGGCATATGCCCTGGTGGTTACCACACACTTCTCTTTCCTGCTTTACCCTTATACAGGGGGATTATTATGCCTGTCTTCCAGTCATCAGGTGCACTCCCCTTCTCCCATGCTAGTTTACACATTTTCCATATCCATTCGATCACTATCTCACCACCATACCTCAGTATTTCCCCACACGCTCCATCTATTCCTGATGCTTTCCCCATCTTCACTCTATTCATGGATTCACACACTTCTGACCTCCTGATCCCCACCTCCTCCTCCCCTACTTCTCTTCTTCTCCCTCCCATACCCCATCCAACTATGTTTGCTGGCGCTTCATTCCTTACATTTAGCAATTCGTTGAAGTACTCCTTCCATCTTTTGACTCTCTCTTGCTTCTCGGCTAGCACTCGCCCATTCATATCTTTTACACCTTTAATATTTCCCTTGCTACCCTCCCTAACTTATTTGACCTCTTTCCAGAACAGTTTCTGGGTAGGATGTAGTGAGCGGGCGTACCGCCATCTTTGTTTACATTACGCGTAGTGGCGTCGGACCTTTCCCATCATTTTCCCGTCTATTTTAACCTAACCTAACCTAACCTAACCTAGTATTCATGTAGTAATAACAGGGGGCAAATAGCAGAATATATAGCGTCGAAATAGATGGAAACGTAAGTGCGACCGCGGCGATCACCCTATGTAAACAATGACGACCGTACGCCCGAATTCTACATCCATCCCCAGTTTCTTACATTCCCTCTATTATAATTCCTCATCTGCTCTTCTCTTACTTTCCTTCACTACTCTCGTTTTCTCCAAATACCTCGCTCTTTTCTGTCTCTCCAATTGATACATTGTAAAAAAAGTATATATTTCATATTGTCAAAAGGCTGAGCCATATGAGAGTAAACTCCCTTAACCCTTCTGGCCCGGGGGCGCTATCCTAAGGACGTTGTTGAGACCCGGGCGATCTGGCCGAAATACGTCTACGCCTAGGCTACCGTATCTTTGTTATTTTAACTGCTAGAAAATGTCCACGCATGTCTGAACGTACTGTGGTTTCCAATCTGTAGACTGGCGTTAAGTAGAGCTCTCTAAGTCAACTGGTTCAGTTGTGATGACGATTTCCGTGAAGAGCATTTTGCCGCGATTTTAGCAATGTGACACACTTTTCAAGACTGAATCTGTCTTTGCAGACCACACAACAACATAGCTCTGACGTCTGCTTGCTACCAGATGTGCGTGCGTTGCCTCCGACAGGCTTTGTTTACATACGTCGGACGCGCGGCTTTCAAAACAAGCTGAATAGGCTTTCAAGCTTACGGACTATATAAGGACACCCGGGTTCCTGCCCATCTGCCGCTGTGTCCTTTTAAAATGACAACTGGGCAGAAAGGGTTAAAAAGGGACGTACACGTTTTCTGGAGTTGAATCTCATCATATATTAGTTCCCATATCACCACCTCTGTTCCACTTCAAGCATGAATTGCCACCTTCAAAAATTGTAGAGTAGCAATCAGGAACCAACATAATATAGAGATAGAAGACAAATATGGGGATGGTAATCACGTTAGCCCTGAAGTCAAGGAAATGTTAATTAATACCTAAATATTTTGTTAAGTATTTTTTGCCTGACATTGAAGACGTATAGTTGCCGACATGCTAATCAGGTTGTCTTATATAATTATACTATTTTGTCTATATATTTGTATATAAATCAAACATTCGAAAGCATTCTTTAACATAAACAACATTTGTTATACAGTAGCATAATAATGTGAAGGCTACTATACAAGGGGAAACAACATTATTTGTAAAAGGTGTAAGGAAATCTGGAAACATATACTTACGCAAAATACTACCCCTACTGATAATCTGAACTTTTACATCCCTCCTTCCTTCTCCCTTCTCGTCAACTTGTGCTGTTAGACTTAAGCCATAAGTCATTATGTGGCCTGCATTGTTAGATTACCCGAAGCTCTTATTATTAAGGTGTAAAAGTTGTTATCCTTACTTGTACGTTCATGACATCGGTGGTTTCAACAAGGAGGACGAATCGTTGTGATGGCTGGCGTATGAAGTATAGTTCTGGCTGCGGTGCTGGGGGGCGGGGCTTCTTCTGGTGTTGCTGCCTAGAAGAGGAGGAGAAGATATCGTATGTTACGAGTATAATAATTGTTGTACTTAAACTTAAGGGGAGACGGACTGTTTTTTTGTGTTTTTTTATGGTCTATTAATTAATTTATTCCTTTATTTCTTAGTGTTCTTGCTAGACCTCCATCAAGCTTAGAAAAACACCCCCTTCAAGATAAATTTGTACATTTTTCGGTAGAAAAATGTCCCGGCCGAAAGAAAGTTCCTCTTAAAATTTCATGCTCGCTATCGCTCGCCCTGAAATAATCGACACCTAAATGGCACTAAAGGTCTTAAAATTGACAACGAAATGGGGCAAAAGGTGTTAAAATCGCCAAACTAATGGGCCGAACGTCTTATAATCTCAAAACAAAACACGGGAGAAAGGGGACCAGATAAACGACCCATCTTCCCTTAACCTCAACAGTCCATCAGCCTCACCTTAAATTCACAGCTCTACTAAGGTAGGAATAATTTGACAGTTGTTTGGAAGTTTGCGTCTTTATTTAACTAACTCCCATGGTAACCGTAATCCACATAGCAATTGATTCTCTGTTCGAGTCAAGATGAGTTCAAACTATTATTTGAATACCTACGACGGCCCATTATAGATTACACTTTGGAATTTTTACAATTCCATCACTACCTTTCTAGACAATCACTATTCTCAGTCTTGACTCACTTCGATTTTGAGCCAAAGGCATATCACTATATTCACAATGGTTGACAACACTACACTATAAGTATCCCTCAATATGTCCTTTAATATCACTATATTCACAATGGTTGACAACACTACACTATAAGTATCCCTCAATATGTCCTTTAATATCACCTATATTCACAATGGTTGACAACACTACACTATAAGTATCCCTCAATATGTCCTTTAATATCACTATATTCACAATGGTTGACAAAACTACACTATAAGTATCCCTCAATATGTCCTTTAATATCACCTATATTCACAATGTTGACAACACTACACTATAAGTATCCCTCAATATGTCCTTTAATATCACTATATTCACAATGGTTGACAACACTACACTATAAGTATCCCTCAATATGTCCTTTAATATCACTATATTCACAATGGTTGACAACACTACACTATAAGTATCCCTCAATATGTCCTTTAATATCACCTATATTCACAATGGTTGACAACACTACACTATAAGTATCCCTCAATATGTCCTTTAATATCACTATATTCACAATGGTTGACAACACTACACTATAAGTATCCCTCAATATGTCCTTTAATATCACTATATTCACAATGGTTGACAACACTACACTATAAGTATCCCTCAATATGTCCTTTAATATCACCTATATTCACAATGGTTGACATCACTACACTATAAGTATCCCTCTATGGTCCTTTTATCATATCACTATATCACAATGGTTGACAACACTACACTATAAGTATCCCTCAATATGTCCTTTAATATCACCTATATTCACAATGGTTGACAAAACTACACTATAAGTATCCCTCAATATGTCCTTTAATCACTTGAACAATATTAGGACCCAGGATTTTACCAATAGGCTATGTTCTCACATCACCATGACAATATAAAAAACAATTGTTCCTTTACATGGGATCAAATCACCTTTATCATATTAAATGCAAATAATGACCTGTAGGTATTTACATCACCATGACCATACTAGTAAACAATTATCCGATCCGCGTTCTTAAATCTCTTTTACTTCTTCCTTTCACCGGGTCTGGGGAGATTTTTGTTGGTTCAGTTATGGGTTATCTACGGGAAGGAGCATCACAATTCGCCCAGTATAGCCTCTCCGAAGGAGTGTCGCAGCTGTTAGGTTAAGGGTCTGACCGGTATGGAGGTGACAATTTGGCATAGGGTGGCAGTGTACCGGTTATGGTGTACAAGTTACAGTGTAGGTCAATAGTTGACTGTATTTATGTCCATGGGGAGGGTCTAGCACCATAATATCAGAACCCTCCTATCGAGGGTCTGACCGGTATGGTGGTGACAACATTGAAAGAGGGTGGCGTTGTACAGGGTATGGCGTGCAAGTAACAGTGTAGGTTAAGGAGGGTCACCAGCTGTTTTTTATCTTTATCTCCTTTTCTCTCTTTCCCTGGCTTGTAACCATTCGGCCCCATTCAGCCAACTGTTTTAAGACGTTTATCCCCATCCAGGTGTCGATTTCTTCCAGGCGAGCTATAGCGAGCCAGCATTGTATGGAGAAATCCGGCTTCGCCGGAGACATTATTCTATCGAAAAATGTACAAATTTAGCTTGCTGTCAAAACAAATATATATATATGCTTGCTCGCTACCGCTCGCCAGGAAAATATTGACACCTGGATGGGAGTAAACGTCTTTAAACAGTAGGCTGAATGGGGCCGAATGGATACAAGCTAAAGAGAGAAGGAGAGAAAGAGAAAAAAGGCTAGGTGGGCTCTTAATAGTGGACTGTGTTGAGATCCATGGGAGGAGTCTAGGACCTTACGTTGAGTTTTCCTATGAAGGTTCTGACCGATATGGTGGTGATAATAGTGGCAAAGGGCGGCACTTTACCGGGTATGGTGTTTGGGATACAGTGTAAGTCAAAAGGTAATTGTATTTAGGTCAATGGGAGGGGTCTATTACCATAATTCATATTTTTCACCAACCAACTAATTAATGAAATCAACAAATACATGTGGCACTCCAAGGGCTCGAACCTAGAATACTCACACCGGAATTCCGCGCATTTATGCATTACGCTATCAAGACAGTTAAAGAATTATGCACAAGCCTACGATTTATTATGCAGTTTCGAATCCTGCATACCAGTACCCTCCTTCAAAGGGTCTATAAATAACCCTAGGAGATATTGGACATAAATAACGTCTGACAAGCTAATTAACGTTGGTCTGGTATGCGGGGGATTGATACCATTCTGCTAACGCATAATTGATTATAACAATAATACAAATACAATGTGTAACTGAGGCCAGAGTGGTGCACTGCGGGTAATCTGCTGCTGTTGTTGCCTGGGAGAAGGAAAGACGCGATGGTTCCCGGACATCTCAACCAGTAGACCATTTCAACCAAGACCAACCAAACCAGTGCCAAAATGTAGTACTAACCTAACCTAACCTATCAGTAATGGTTGATTTGGTACTGGTTGAGAGCTACTGGTTGTGATGTCCAGGAACCATCGCGTTTCTCCTTCTCCCAGGCAACAGCAGCAGATTAGCTTAAGGAATAGGTAATAGTCTTAATGATTTTCAAGTAACGTAAATCCCTTTATAAACTCTGGGTAATGGAATATATTATGATGTGAATATTTGCATACTGCACTTTTCAATCAGGTTGCTAAATATTAAGTTTAGCTAATAAGTTACGCAAGATGTGACGTCGTCCGATTCCTATTTGCCTTAGTGGCCCAAGTACACACACACACTGACATACACATAACACACACAAACACACACACACACACACACACACACACACACCCACACAACTAATGAAGGTGGTTGTCCAGATATTACATTATATCCTCCCTGGTTTATTAGGGTATTTCTGGGGGATATATAGATTGCTCTGCTGCGCCTCCTGAGATACAGCTTCAGGGGCACAAACATATACATTAAGGGAGATCAGACGGTATTGTGCAGCATAATTTACTGGTGCGGCTCAATGGTTTAAGGAGGGGGTTGTTTGCTCTCTAAACCTCCATCAAATTTAAATAAAAACCCACAAGACCCCCCTTTTATACAAATGTGTAAATTTTTCGGTATACAAATGTCTCGACCGAAGGCCGGTTACTTCTATAATTACAGGCTCGGTATCGCTCGCCAGGAAAAAATCGACACCTAAATGACATGGAAGGTCTTAATATTGGCAAAGAAATGGGGCAAAAGGTCTGAATATCGCCAAACTAATGGGGCGAATGTCTTGAAATCTCATAACTAATAGGGCTAAACATGAGGAAGGAGGATTCCTCTTTTGTGTATACAAATCTGAGATTCGCTTTGTTTCATTTTTGTTTGCACCAACTGGAAATACATTCACAAAAAAACAGAATATATATTAGTCAAAAGTACTGTGCATAAACCAACAATGTCAATGTAGATTAACAAAATATATATCTATAGCATACAAACAGTAATCTTTATATCAAGTAATGCCACTTGAGAAAAACCTCATACAACCCACCCGGGATTCGAACCCTGGACCATGTGATCAACAGGAACTCGTCTTTCAGCCTTTTCTTGTGATTGGGATGATGGTGGAGGCGACATTATCACTTACATTGCCATTTCGGCTATAAGCATTTTTTATGAATACAAACTAAGGTTACCTAAAGGGTTTACTTTGATCTTTCAAATGTGGCATTAATTTCCATTGGATTTCACCCAATATCTAAACCTAAATGGCATGACCTTCCCTGGCTTACCTAACATATATGAACCTAGATTACCTTACTAAACCTAATATAATCTACTTTATACAATCGAGTCTAATCCAAAATAACTGAAGAATCTAACCTCACGTGGATGAATATTCTACAAGAATATTTGTCGGCCAGGCTAGCCAATAATCAGAGGTGGCGTGCATCTCCCGAAACAACCATTGTACCCATATAAAGCCAAAGGAATGACATTAATATGCCACCTTTTATCTAAAAAAAAGTAAAAAAATATTGAAAACTAAATATATAAATAAATATACACAAAAATATGATTTCAATATAATTGCAATCAAGGATATAATATAAGTTATGTGATAAGTTTTAAAATATTATATGAAATTATGAGCCTAAAATACAATAACAATGACGTATCTGATCTTAACCCCTTCGACCCCATGGACGCATGTTATGCGTTGCCTATGTATGTAACGCTCAGTCCCAGAGACGCAATGGTTGCGTCTGCTTAAACTTCTCTTGTCCTATGGCACCTAAAGGGTTTGTATGGGAACTACTTTAGGATCCCACGGAACGATACCGATGGTAGGCAACCCTCCAAGTCCAGCCCCGTATGTATGTGTGGTCGCGCGGAGGAGTGATTTATCAGTATATTGCCTACCTATCACCCCATGTTAATGGTCACTTTCCACCGACCCCCAGGACTCCCAAATGACCTAGGTGAGCAGTTTTATTCTGTTATTCCTTCATTACTAACCCCTCCCATGTATGTATATGTATGTATGTATATACTCAGGCCCAATCACCACCCTTCCCATTTGTTTTCCTTTTTCCTTTCCCTTTCTCCTTGGGGGGTGGCTGTCTCAAGACATAGCCCGAATACGGACATCACAACAGAACAAATTTAACACACAAAAACAAAATACAAATTCACACACATCTAGGTCATCCAGGAGAAGCCCCAGAGACCAGGGTCACTAAGGTCCTTCCAGCATTTCCCCGGCCCCCGACCACCCGGAGAGGTTCCGATCTCGGCAGGCAGAGCGAAACCACAAGCCCGCCCACCACACTTCCAGGCGCACCCTTCATATAAACCGTCTCCCCGGGCCAGGCGCCTGATGACCTATTATCCAGTCCAACTTGCGCCCGACCCCTTCCTCCAAATGACCACGTGTTCACTCATCTATTCACAAGCATTCTCCATTCATTCTACATCCCATGTGTTTTCAGGTAAACGAAAAATTGACAAGTGGCTGGTCCTGGAGTGTACATCTTTATTAAATCGCTTGAGGTCCAGTGGGGTCCAACAGGATAGCTTCATCTTGGACGGAGTGGGAGCCTGACCAGGCTGCCGGAGATGTTATGAAGGGTTGGCTATAAGTCAATAATCACCTGGATGCTACACAACAATAACTATCTTGGTCACACGTCTGAACACTTTACAAAGTTGATTTCACGACAATCTTCCCTACAACCATCTGCACTTTTAATCTTGTATTACGGTGCACATTTTCATTGTGTATATATAAACACTCCTCCGAATATGTACCATATATTGTTGCAACAATCTAAATGTGTTCAGATTAATAGAACAGAAATATGCACAGCTTTTGCTCCAGGCTGTGTGTTCTATATTGTATACACATTGTTTACAGATTCCGTGAAGAGAAAAATGCTGATGAAAGAGAGACAAGAACTCAGGTAAAGAAAGAACGACAGTCAGAGAGCTTGTTACTGAAGGAACGCACAAGGAAAATAGTGGAGAGAGAAATTGGAAGGGGGAAGTGAATGGAAGATGATTAAGTGGAGAGGTTGGGCGAAGGAAAAATAAGAAGGGGACGGAGAGAGAAACACCTGAAAGAGAATGATAACCAAATATCTTATCGTACCCAGATGGGGTACAGTCTTGCTCAAACCTCGCAGCCCACCTTCAGAATGTAAATATTCAAATATGTGTCCTGTACCTTTGTCTAAATCGATGAGTCAATAGATTTAAGAGCCACGAATCTGTGATCTATAGTTAGTAACCTTTTAGGGGTGCAATCCATCTCTCCTTTCTCAGAAATCTCCATCCTAGGAGATTTTAACGTTCACCACCGCCAATGGCTTTCCTCTCTCTCCACTGACCAACCTGGTGAACAAGCCTACATCTTTCCTATCCTAAATGACCTAGAGCAGTTAGTCCAGCAACCCACCCGTATCCCGGATCGCTTCGGAGATCGGCCCAACATTCTTGACCTATTTCTAATTTCTAACCCTTCTACTTATACTATATATATTTTCTTACCGAGGTAATCCTCTCGGGCATGGAAGCGTACAATCCATTTTCTTTCTCTCAGTCTAATGCTAAAAAATCTTGGTTTACTCACTGCTTGTTCTACTGTTGTCCGCAACAAGGAGGAAGCATTCAAACGGTACCGTCACCTTCAAACTCAAGAATCTCATACTTCCTATGTTTCTGCCCGGAATCAAGCCAAATCTGTTCTTCGACTCGACAAACACTCTTTCATCAATAATAAAGGCACTGAACTATCCAAATCTAGCTCTTCCCAAGCTTTCTGGCATCTAGCCAAAAACCTCTCCAACAATGTTTCTTCCTCGTCTTTCCCTCCCCTTTTCCACTCTGACGGCACTACCGTCACTTCTTCCTCTGACAAAGCTGAACTCTTTGCCCAAAATTTCGCTAGAAACTCCACCATGGATGATTCTGGTGCTATTCCTCCCTCTCCACCCCCCTCTCACTTACTCATGCGTAATATCCTAATTTCTTCTAAAGATGTACTTACTACCTTGGGCTTAATACTAAGAAGGCGTAAGGTCCGGATGGTGTTCCTCCTGTTGTGCTAAAAAACTGTGCTTCCGTGCGGACTCCCTGCCCTACGTTTCAGTGAGGAAAATAAGATCAGGTTTGTAGGAGGAGAGATGGTGTTCAACAGAGGGAAAATTAGAGAAAATTATATAAAGTATCAGTTAGTTGCAAATCAATGAGATTAACAAAATTAACCCACTGAACCCCAGCAACGCAGGGTTTGCGTCCGCAATGTATGTAACGCTAAACCTCAGGGACGCATAAGGTGCATCCTGGTTAATTACTCCGGTCCTATGGCACCTAGAGGGCTCAGATTTGTATGGGAACTGTGTAAGTATCCCACGCCACAATGCCGATGGTTTAAAACTCTCAAAGTCCAACCGCGTGCGTGTGAGCGTGCAAAAACCTGTTTTTGCCTACCCATTTCCCCATGTTCTATCTATCTATCTATATGCTCAGGCCCAACCCCATTTTGGGGGTAGCCGACTCAAGACAGAGCAAGAACAGGGAAAACACAAAACAACATAAAACAACAAATAAACACAGATAAAAAGCACAAACTCACACACATCCAGGTCACCCAGGAGAAGACCCAGAGACCAGGGTCACCAAGGTCGCTCCAGCACTCAACCCGGCCCCCGACCACCCGGAGAGGTTCCGATCTCGGCAGGCAGACATGCAGCGGAGCCAAAGCCACAAGCCCTCCCACCACACTTCCAGGCGCACCCTTCATATTAATCGTCTCCCCGGGCCAGGCGCCTGATGGACTATTATCTAGTCCAACTTGCGCCCGACCCCTTACTCCAAATGACCACGTGTTCACTCAACTATTCACAAGCATTCTCCATTCACTCCTGTCCACCACCACTTCCCCTGCCTGATCTATAGTCATTCCTCTATCATCCAAAGCCTTTCTTACACAGTCTCTCCATCTCAATGGGGGTCTTCCTGCCCTTCTATCTCCCCTTGTACCTGACTCACATATTCTCTTTGTAAGCCTTTCATCTCCCATTCGTTCAACATGACCACACCAGCTCAGCACCCTTCTGTCCACTCTGGCTGACAAATGTTCCTGCTGCCCCACTCTCCTACGTATCTCTTCATTCCTCAATCTGTCTCTACGAGTAACTCCACACATACTCCTCAAGCAGCTCATCTCCATCACATTCAGCCCTCTTTTCTCCTTTTTCTTCAGAGCCCATGTCTCAGCCCCAAACATCACTGTTGGCACAACAATTCCTTGATACAGTGCACTTTTTACTTTCACTCCGAGATTTCTCGTCTTCCACATACTTCCCATTGCTCCGAAAACCTTCCTTCCTTCACACACTCTCTGTTTTACCTCCACTTCCATACCTCCACTCCTGCTTATCGTTCCTCCTAGATATTTAAAAGACTCTACTTGTTCCAATATTTCCCCATCCAGCCTCACATCTAGATTCACCCTATGCTCTCCCCTATTACACACCATTACTTTACTTTTATTGACGTTCACCTTCAGTTTCCTCCTTCCACAAACCACACCAAACTCTTTGACTACCCGCTGCAGTTTCTCATCAGAATCCGCCACCAATGCTGTGTTATCAGCGAACAGCAACTGATTCAACTCCCAATCTCTGCCATTCTTTCCTACTAAACCCAATCCTCTTCCCATAGTTCTCCTTTTCACCTCCCTCACCACACCATCCATAAACATATTAAACAGCCATGGTGACATTACACAACCCTGTTGCAAACCTACCTTTACCTCAAACCATTCACTCAACTCACCACTTCCTACTCTCACACATGCTCTGCTCCCTTCATAAAAACTCTTAACTGCTTCTAACAAACTTCCTCCTATTTCATAAATCCTTAACACCTTCCACATTGCTTCACGGTCGTGTGGACCGTGAAGCATACGCTTTTTCCAAGTCCATAAAAGCCCAAAATATCTCCTTATGCTTCTCTAAATACTTCTCGCATAACTGTCTTACTGCAAACATCTGATCCACGCACCCTCTTCCCCTCCTAAAATCGCACTGTTCTTCTCCTATTGCAACTTCCGTACACTTTATTATCCTCTCTATCAACACCCTGCCATACAGCTTTCCAACCACTGACAATAAACTAATACCTCTATAACTTGAACACTCCTGCCGATCTCCCTTCCCCTTGTACAACGGCACAATACATGCACTCTTCCAGTTTATTGGTACCATTGACACAGCAAAGCACACATTGAAAAGTCTCACCAACCAATCTATTATCACATCTCCACCCTTCTTTATACACTCCACAGCAATACCATCCAAACCTTCTGCTTTTCCCGCTCTCATTTGTTTCACTGCTTCTTTCACCTCATTTTCCTCAATCCTTTCATTCATTCCCTGCCACCTGGGTGGCCTGGGTAACCTATCTCCATCCACCTCTGCTTCAATCACTGCTTCTCTTCCATCTCTTGTATTTAACAAAGATTAAAAAAACTCGGCATATCTTTTCCTCACTTCAACTGGTTCCACTAGTAATTCTCCATTTTCATCTTTCACTGACTCTTCCCTCTTTTGTCCTCCTTTCCTTACTTTATTTACCTCCTTCCAGAACATCTTCTTTCGTTCTTCAAAATTCTCACTCAGCCTTTGAACCCACCTTTCGTTTGCATCTTTTTTCGCTTCTCTAATTTTCCGTTTTGCCTCTCTCTCCTTTTCTCCTTGTACCTCTCCCATACCTCAACACTACCATCCTGTAAAACCCTCTCAAAACACTGTCTCTTCTCCTCAACTGCCTTTCTCACCGTATCATTCCACCACTCGCTTCCCTTCCTGATACCTCTGCCTCCTACTTTCCTTTTGCTGCATACTACCTCTGCACTTGCTTTCACTCCTTCCTTAAACTGTTGCCATTCAACCTCTACTTTTCTCTCTTCCATCTCTCTCACTTCCATCCACTTTTCATTTAGTCGTTCCTTGTACTCCCTCTCTTTTTCACTCTTCTCTAACTCACTAACTTTTATTACCTCTCTTACTTCACGCTTGTCTCTTATTCTCCTGTAACTCTTAACTCTTAGCTTTCCCTCCACCAGGTAATGATATGACATACCCTCCGCCTCACCTCTCATCACATTCACATCCAGCAGTCTACACAATCTTTCCCTTGTCACCAGCACATATTCCATCAATGCCCTCTCTACAATCTCTCCCCTCACAAGTCTATGCCAGGTGTACTTGTGTATACACCTTTTTTTGAAGAACGTATTACCTACACTCAATCTACACTCTTCACATACATTTTTCAGTCTTTCTCCACTCTCATTTACACCATCCACACCAAAACTACCGATGACTCCCTCAACAGGCTCATTTCCTACCCTAGCATTTAGGTCCCCTAAAACTATAATATTTTCATTTTCATCAAACCCTTGTAGACAATCTCTCAAATCCTCCCAGAAACCCTCTACCTCGTCTAACTCTCTTTCACTTCCTGGTCCATACGCACTTACAAAAACCCACCTTTCACCCTTAAACCGCATTCTCACCCTCATTAGCCTTGATGACACCTCTTTCCACTCTTTTATAAACTCTCTAAACTCCTCCTTCACAATAATAGCCACTCCTTCTTTCCCCCTGACTCCCTCGTCTACTCCAGACTTTCTACCTATCACGTTTCCAAAATCCACTTCTCCCTCTCCTTTCATCTTTGTTTCATTCAGTGCAAGGACATCATACATCCTTCTTTCAAATAACCTTCCAATATCCTCTCGCTTCTCATTCGTACTACATCCACGCACATTCAAAGCTCCTATTCTTAGGGTCCGGGACCACGAACGCGTTCCCTCGCCCCTATCTCTGTCTCTTTTTTTTGGTAGATTTATTTAACTTTCTCTATCATCGAGATTTCGACTTTCGGGGCGCACCCCTTAATGACCTAGGGATCGGTTTTTTGTGGGTTTTCCTTCATTTCTAACCCATTCCTGGTGTTTTCTGATATTTTTTTTTTTTTTTACAACCCTCTGGTCCTGGGGTGTACATTTATTATTAAATAGCTGCGGTTCAGTGGGTTAATTAGAGTTATGAAAAATTCTCCTACTCATCGAGACAGAGAAAGGGGCGAGGGAACGCAAAAGTGGTCACGGGCCTTGAGAATTGGAACCCTCAAATGTTGTTTCTGTTTAGGCTCTGTCTCGAGTTGTCCACCCCCAGCAATGGGGTTTGTGCCTGAGTGTATACATACATACATACATACATACATGAATAATTTGAAGAGGGATGCATTAATAATTCAAACGAATGCATACTTCGGTGATTTGCGGACTTATTGAGCAAAATATGAGAGAAGATGAGAATAAAGGGAGTAATGAAGGATACGAGGGACGTCTTTCAGATGGTGGAATGAGGGAACATATGGAGAAAGAAGATGGAGGAAGATGGAAAAAAGATAGATAGATTGAGAAGAAAGAAGGAACTGAAGTAGAGAGGAAAAGAAAGGAGAAAGTGGGAAGTAAAAACGATATAGGTAGAGGAAAGACAGATGGAGAGAAAAGAAAGATTGTAGTAGAGAATCAAATACGATAGAGATGGAGGAGAGAGAAAAGGGAGTGAGGGCTGCCATCTCTCACAAGGTTGAGAGAGGGAAAAACAGAGAAGGGGGAAAGAGAATGATAGAGTGAGAAGAAAGAGATTATAGTGAGATGTATGGGATGGGGATGCCATACAAGAACATTAAAAAGAGAAGTTAGCATAGAGACAAAATCAAGGAGGCTAGAGAGAGAGGAAATACAGACGTTGAATAGGGAAATAGGCTAAATAGATAGGAAGGAACGACATATAAAGAAGAAACTAAGGGCAGAGATGATAGAGAATGATGAGAGAATCAAGCAAGTGAAATTAGTCTCCTAGAAGGTAAAGAGCGGGAAAGAAAGAATAGACAGGAATGCAAATAATTGATAAAGAAAATCAATGTGGAGGGAGAATAAATAGAGAGAAGGGAAGAATCAATAGAGAAAGATATCAAACTGGATGAGAAAGAAGTGGGAGCGAGGTCTGTCTCCCAGAAGGTGTGGAGAGAGATGAAGGGGAAGTGAGAAAAGGAAGAACGAAAGGCAAACTACAGACGTGCCCTGATTGGTGCACAAAATACAGGTGTTCATATCTCCACTTCCCTATTTCTAAAAATAAAAATAAACAAATAAATACCAAATATAATCCCCGGTGCTAGCGGTATCACAGCTTGCTATTTTAGCTGATGCTTTTGACGTTAAACAACATGTCGAGTTTGAGTCAGTGTTTTGACTACTGGTACTAATAATACTAGTTATGATAATGGCAATGTTAAACATGTAACTGTAAGTATGCATATGGTGATAGTAAAGGTATAGTACTGATAATGATGATAATATGTATATATATTATTATGATGATAATATATACAGTATAATGATGATTATGAAAGTGGCATAACTGATGGACAACTTTATTAACCCCTTCTGTACCGGTGACGTCTTTGTAGTTTTATTCTATCTACATGTAGACGATTGTGTGCAGTCTACGAAGGATCTGTGGTAATACAAAGGGTTAAATGAGATAGTTGGAAGCCTGTTAATTGTTGGAGGCCCTTTGTAAACTGAACATAATCGTATAATAGTAGTCAGAGTAAACTTAAAAGGATGTTGCCGGTACAGAAGGGGTCAAATTAAAACACCAGAGGAAATGCAAACATCTGGCGATTCACTGACGATGTATGATTTTATATTATTCAAACATTCATGAAGAAAGTTCTTCCTTTCTCGAAACGCAAGTACTTGAATATCGAGATTCACTCGGCTTATTCTACACCGAACAATTTACATGAATTCAATGAATACAGTTATGGCAATTGCGTTAAAGGGGCTCACTTGCTTTTTTTGTTTACCTTTCTCTCCTTTACTCTCTTTCCCTGGCTTGTATCCATTCGGCCCCATTCAGCCAACTGTTTTAAGACGTTTATCCCCATCCAGGTGTCGATTTCTTCCTGGCGAGCGATAGCGAGCCAGCATTGCATGGAGAAATCCGGCTTCGCCGGAGAAATTTTTCATTCGAAAAATGTGAACATTTAGCTTGCTGTCAAAACAAAAATATATATATGCTGGCTCGCTACCGCTCGCCAGGAAAATATTGACACCTGAATGAGGGTAAACGTCTTAAAACAGTAGGCTGAATGGGGCCGAATGGATACAAGCCAACAAGAGAGGGAGAGAAAGAGAAAAAAAGCGAGGTGAGCTCCCTTAAAGGGGGCTGAGAGTGGAAGTGGAGTGACACAAAGTTTGCGATGGAAGCAGAAAGATATTGAAGATAAAATGTGTTGACCATGATTGAATACATAAGAAGAATTATGCAATATGAACCATGTATTTTTAGTCACAGTGAAATAAAATACATCTTTTCCTTTCAAATTGCAATTAAAACAATTAATTTCTGAATGAAAAATGAACTTGGGTAAATTAACTTTTGTACAGGCATTCTTCTTTGTATAAATATTGGATAAATACATTTCAGAACGATATACATCAATGACTGAAAAGGAAAAAAGTCTCTTGCTTTAAATTTTACAAACACATTGGAAGACAGGGGATATCTTTGAAATGTAAAGCAGTACACGCACACATACTCACCAAAATAATATGTAGCCTTCACAATTTGCATGGATAGGATAAAATACTACATAATATTTTGCTGGATATGTACTAAATGAAAATAGGAAATATAAGTATAATTTTTACATACTAATACAGAGAAATTGCAGCATTTTGCAACAAACCGTTGTGATGAATTAAATGCTCCCTTTACGTATATTGGAAAACAGGCGATACCATTGAAATTCGAGGGAGGGAGAAGAGGCCGGTGAATTTATTCTATACAACAGTTCGGACATTAGAACATGTGACAACACTGTCTCATCAGAATAATCTTTATTCTGCACATACATAAAATATAACATTCCCTGAGAATAATGAGGACTGTTCCCGAATCTGAGGCGGAGAACAGATAAACTATTTTCGCCGTACCTGAATGCTGTGTAATACAAAAAGGAAACTAATATGTGGTAAGTGGTCATGATATACGCAAGGATCACCTTTAACAATATATTTATCCTTATGGGATCCACTAGGGGATACGTAACTGGTTGGGGCAGATCTTGAGTCCCTGTTCTGTAAATAACAATATAGCCACTTAATGCCTGGGTCACACATAGCCGAATGTGCGGCCGAATGCAGGCCGAAGCTGATTCGGCCTTCAATCGGGGCCGAATAGCCCGAATGTCAGATTTCTGTTTACTGTCTAATCGCTATCGCCGACAGTATACCGATGAACACGAATACAAACCGAATGCAAACATAATGCAAACCGAATGCACACAGATTTTTTTCCGAATTCTAAAATTTTAATTTTAACGTTTTTTTTTTTTGGTACAGCATCGGCAATGTGTCAGCGATTGTTCACCGATGGTGTACCGAATGCAGCCAGATGGTGTCACGATAACATCACGAATGCATACCAGGAAGCGTGTACGCACACCTGCAGGTATATATAATGGTGGTCCAGATGTAACCCCACATTCTATCGCTGGAAGCAGGGCACAATGGACCTAATGGATGTGATCCCGAGTGATGTTAACAAGCAGGCAGTGCTGGTCATTCGATGCGCAGTATGGCTGGCTTCTGTATGCCCACGCCGATTGAATTCGGCGTATTCGATACGCATTCGGTTTGCATTACAAAAAATCGCTATGCATTCGTTTTTCATTCGGCGATAACCTACCGAGGTATTGTAAACATGTCAAAAATAGGTGCGCATTCTGTGTGCATTCTGTGAACATACTGTAAATAATCTGTCTGTATTCGCCGAATTCTCCCCGATATTACCTCGATTTTTAATTGTCATTTTGTCGGGGATGGATCGGCGAATGCATACCGAAGATATGGAATGCATACCGAAGTTTTGGAATGCATACCGAGGTCACAGCCAAAAATTTCTTTCGGGGCTGACTCGCCGAATTTTTCATGTAAAATGAAACTTTCGGTGACGTCACCGAGGCTCTACGGAACATCCCGAAAGGCTGCCGAAGTGCCCGAATTGGCCTCATTTTGGCGGCCGAGCGTTTCCCGAAGCCGCTTCGGTCTGCATTCGTCCTAAAAATTCGGCTATGTGTGAACGGGGCATAAGGGGAGGCAGTTGGTTTTTCGAGTCCTCCTCCTCCCTAATGTTTAGCCCCACTAGTTTTGAGATTCTAAGACGTTGGTTCCATTATGACCTTTCACCCAATTTCTTTGTCAATACTAGGACCCTTCGTGCCATTTAGGTGTCGATTTTTTCCTGGCGAGCGATAGCGAGCTTGTAATTTTAGGAGGAATCGGCCTTTGGCTGCGACATTTTTCTACCGAATAATGTACAAATCTATCTTGAAGGGGAGTCTATGGGGGTGTTTTTCTAAGCTTGATGGAGGTCTAGGGAGGAAACTAAAAAAATATGAATAAATGAATTAATAGAAGGAACAAACAGCCACTGTCCCCTTAACTCAATACATAGAAGTGAATCAGAGAGTGTGAAAATGATCCCGGCCAAGGCTTGATGGGGGTCCATTTTTCAGTGCTCTTGTTATAGTGTGACGTCAACATTATTCAGATGGTCTGGCCCACTGGACTGGTTTAAGGGGAGACTGGCAGTTTGTTTGGTGTATTAATTCCTTTATTCATATATTTGTTTAGTGTCCTCCTTAGACCTCCATTAAGCTTAGAAAAACACCCCCTAGACCCCCTTTCAAGATAAATTTGTACATTTTTCGGTAGAAAAATGTCCCGGCCGAAGGCCGTTTCCTCTTAAAATTGCAGGCTCGCTTTCGCTCGCCAGGAAATAATCGACACCTAAATGGCACGAAAGGTCTTAAAATTAACAACAAAATGGGGCGAAATGTGTTAAAATCGCCAAACTAATGGGCCGAACGTCTTATAATCTCAAAACTAGTGGGGCTAAACATTAGGGAGAAGGGGGTCCAGAAAAACGGTCTGCCTCCCCATGATGAGCCTATGATCACCGGGGAAAATTCAGCCTCCTAAAATAATCTACCTACTGTCATGATCTAAACTGTCTTGATAGCGTAAATGCATAAGTGCTCGGAATTTCGGTGTGAGTATCCTAGGTTCGAGTCCTTGGAGTGCCACATGTATTTGTTGGTGGTTTTAATTGAGCTTAGAAGTGAAGTTGGTTGGTGAAAAAATATAAATAATATATTTCCCAAACCAGTGCAAAATATCATACAAACACTTGCCGATCAAAAATAGCTGGGAAAACATGTGGTGAAATGCAGCCGTGAAACCCGACACTACCTTGGGGCATGAGAATCAATATTTATGAACAAGGAGGTGGCGGAGGAAGGGGAGATAGCGGTGTGTGTAAACGCGGGGGGCCCTTCCTACTCACTCTCACTCTCACTCTCATTCTCACTCTCTCTCTCTCTCTCTCTCGCACATTTTAAACTGTATAATGCAAAACTAAAGCCCCTTTTACAATATGCTGTTTAGTTATGGTCTCCACCTCATAAAGAATTACATCCAGTAGCAAAAATAAAACAATATAACATAACATAACATTAATAAATTTCTAGCACCAGGCAAAAAAGGCCATATGGCACTAAAGCAGGAAACGGATAGAGTTAGAAGGAAAGGAAGTTAAATATCGTTAAGGAGTCTGAGAGAGGAAAGGAAAGCCATTACGTGGTCAACGGAAAAGAAAGGGGACTCTGAGAGGAGATCGGCAAGACAAGGACGACGACCAAGGGAAAATAGAAAGGGAAAAGAACGGCGACGGGCCGAAGAAAAGAGAGGACAGTCAAGGAAAATGTGAGAAATAGAAACCTGAACACCACACCGGGAGTAAAGAGGTGGAGGCGAGCGGGACATGAGGAAGGAGTGGGTAAGTCTGGTATGGCCTAGCCGAAGCCGGCCCAACGCAGTCTCCCAACGGCGAACACGGTGAGAGGGGTCAGCCCAGGCAGAAACGGAGGCCTTAACAGTGCGGAGCTTATTAGAGGAAAGAGAAGACCACATTGTTTGCCAGCGAGACAGGAGGAAGGCAGAGATAGCTGGATAATAGAGAGAGAAGTTGATCGGATCGCCGCAGCGTCGCGAGCGAGAACATCAACCTGCTCATTTCCACGGACACCAACATGGCTAGGCACCCAACAAAATTGGACAACCTTTTTCCGAGCAAAGAGACTGACAAGCCAATCGTGGATGGCAAGAACCAACGGATGGACAGCAGGGAAAGACTGCAAGAGAAGAAGGGCACTGTAAGAGTCAGAAAAAAGAGTAAAGGAGGAAGAAGGAAAGAAGCACATGAGACGGACGGCAAAGAAGATAGCGTAAAGTTCGGCAGTCAGAACACCAGCTGGAGAAGGGAGAGAATACTGATAAGAACGAGAAGGAAAAAGGATGGCAAACCCGACGCCAGAAGACGAACGGGAGCCATTAGTGGAAACCGGGGTAGAAGAAGAATGCTGTGTAAGGTGTACAAGGAAACGAGAACAAAGAACTGAGGGCGGGGTAGAGGACTTAGAACAAGGAAAAATAGAGGGACACAAGGAAATACGAGGAAGGAGCCAAGGAGGACACTTACTGAGCCGGAGCGGAAGAACATGGAAGGGGGAAAACGAAGAATGAGAAAGTAAGGAATCCATACGAGAAAGGAAAGGGGGCCGAAGGCGAAAATGAGACGGAACAGGAACAGTAGGAAGAAGAGAGGTCTGCAAGGAAGGAAACTGAAGCGACCGGGCGTAGTACCGGAGAGAGAGAAGGGCCCGACGTCTGTAAAAAGAAGGGACGCCGGATTCAGCATAGAGGCTTTCAACAGGGGAAGAGCGAAAAGCACCCAAGGCAAGACGTAAACCGAAATGGTGAACAGAGTCAAGTTTATGGAGGACTGCGTCGGAGGCTGATGAGTAAACCTGACAACCATAATCGAGTTTAGAAAGAACAAGGGCAACGTGAAGGCGAAGGAGGAGAGCACGGTCCGCACTCCAAGTGAGGTGGGACAGGGTTTGGAGGAGACGAAGACGGTGCAAAGCAGCAACCTTAACAGAGGAAACATGAGCTGCCCAGTTAAGACGGGAATCAAAGACAAGACTCAAGAAGGTAGTCGAAGAGCGATAAGGTTAAACGGAACCATACAGTTCAAGGGAAGGACGCGGGATAACGTGGCGACGAGTGAAAGACATAGCACAAGATTTAGTCGTAGAAAAACGAAACCCGTGAGCAGTGGCCTGTTACGACTGAGGTTTAAATATATCAGGCCTCTTATTCATTGGACTAGTAATGGCATAAATGCTACAACGGAAAGCGCTAGATCCAACCTCTGATGTATATTCCCAGTGAACAAAGAACACAAATACTCTCGGAGTTCTATATGCAATAATAGGCTATCAAACTCTCAATAAATGTGCGTCTACTCTAGGCTTAATGTTATGTGAAAACAGCCTATTACTACCTATAACCGAAGGTGCTTGGTTATGGTATGCAAAGTAAGGTGGTAAGAGAAGTTACAGCTTACGTTACTTTAATCAATAAATGTCAGGCACTCCTGCATGAAAGAAAGTGCACTAAAGTCCTTCAACACTAACAAGGAATCTTCTTTAAATGTTAGATGCTATAAAGATGCTCGTATCGGAAATGGAACCCAAAAAGGTAGGCAGCGGAACAATGCTCGTGCAGGCTATGCACACAAAAAGGCAGAATATATATAATGCCGTCGGAGCCAAGAATATCCTAAACACTACAACAATAATAATCGCCACGACAATGCAGTATTCCTATCAACAAAAAGAGCCTAAGTCGTTTGTGTCTCAATACATCAAACTAGGCTGCGAAATGCTTGTGTAATCATAACTGGGTATGCATAAAAAGAGTAATTAGGTTAATATACTTAATGTCTACTGTGACTGATAAAGTCTAGCTAGAGTCAATGATACGAGATACTGGTGCGCATGGCATGCCGCATAGCCTAGTGCAAATCTCAAGTCTGTGCGTCAAATATTACGTTATAGGGAAGGGTAGCTCTCTTGAGAAACCTTAATACCGAAGTATTAAGCGTTCTCCTGCCGTACCTCAAAGACAAACAACGAGCTTAGAATAGTGCAGAATGGTATAGGCAAAAAGCCCTCATTCGTGCATGCTCTACTCTCAATGGCACACAGACTAGAATTTACTCAATCAACTCCAGTTCTCAGGTATGTCGTGCAGCTTTTTCCTAAAGCCAGCACTCATAGGAAACAATACCTTATAATATCAGACCCCTAGTCTAGCATTATCTAATCCAGCAGAACACTAATACTTATAGGAAGCGGTACTAAACAATATGAATGCCAACCAATGCTTCGTGATCAACTTATCTTAACAACTAAACATACATAGGTTATATCAGACCTTAACGCACAATACAACTGGCCAGCATCAAGCTGATTTTGCAGAGTTAACCAGAGGGGGTATAATATTAATAAAAGGTGGTGAAAGGTATGAAAAAAGAGAGAGGTAGGCAGAGGAAAAGATTCTCAGGTACGGAGCGGGGGACAGGTAGCAAGGGATAAAGATGGATGCGTTCTAGAAACCAGATCTGAGGGAGAGAGTGGCGAGGAACCTGTATATATACCGGGACTAGTTTTCACCGCGCAAAGTACAGCGGTAACAAGTCCTCTAGCCACTAGCAAAGAAGCTAGCAACATGGTAAGGACCTCTCTCAACCAACCCCCACGAGGCAGCCAGCCGTGACGTCATCGAGCGGGACAAAAACACTGCGCGCTCCCTCTCACTCTGTTCTACTCTCTCTCTCTCTCTCCCAGATCCCATCATTACTAGTTAATGATAAAACATATACTTTACAATTAAATATATAAAGCCTTGACATGGGTGAAAACAAAGAGCCTTTCTGGACTGCCCATGACACGAGCTTTCATATGAAATAAAGTACACTCTAATACATAAACTGTAGCCCCATCCACTGCCCTGGCGATCCTAGCGTGTCACTGTAGGACAAGCCATGCGGTTCTAACGGAGTGGTTAACGTCACAGGCCCATGAAGAGGCAGCCACAATCGCTGATTGGATAAGGGAGCGTAACGCAACAATATCCGAACCAGCCGCATAGATCGCAAAGTCGTCGACATATAAGGAGGACCTGACCATTGCCGGAAGGGAAGAGATAATGCCATTAATGGCTATGAGAAAAAGGATAGTACTTAAAACGGAACCCTGAGGTACACCTTCTATCTGAGGGAATATCCGAGAAAACGAGGAATTCACCCGGACACGAAAAGAACGAGAAGAAAGGAAATTACGGAGAAAGACGCCCATATTACCACGGACATGAAAAGAACGGAGTTGGCATAAAATATGATGGTTCCACGCGGAGTCGTACGCCTTCTCGAGATCGAAGAAAACAGCAAGAACTGACTCCTGGCGAGCAAAAGCAGACCGAACGTAGGTCTCCAAACTAAGTAAAGGGTCGATAGCGGACCGAGCACGCCGAAAACCAAACTGGGTCGAAGACAAAAGCTGACGTGACTCGAGAAGCCACATCAGGCGGACACTAACCATCCGTTCAAACAGCTTGCATAAACAACTCATCAAGACAATAGGGCGATAGTGTTGGGGCGAGAAACCCGACTTTCTAGGCTTAAGAAAAGGAATAGTAAGAGCAGAACTCCATGCAGGAGGGAAAACACCAGACGACCAAACCTTATTAAAAATAGCCAATAAAAATACCAAAGCCTCAGTGGAAAGATGCTTAAGCATTAAATTATGGACGCCATCAAGACCCTCAGAAGTAGCCTTACAGGCACGAAGAGCGGAGAGCAACTCACAGGAAGAAAACGGGGCGTTGTACGACTCTGCCGAAGACAGAGTGAAAACAACTGGAGAAGTCTCTGCGACGGCTTTAAGTGAATGAAATTCCGGGGGGAGATGAGAGCCACTACTGACCGAGCTAAAGTAAAGACCCAAACGATCGGCGACTGCCTCCGGGTCAGCAACAGACTCCCCATCAACATGAAGCACAGGAGAATGAGGAGGTAAACGCTTGCCCGAAATCTTGCGAATGCGCTTCCAGACGGACTGAACAGGAGTAAAGGACGTAATGGAGGAAACAACTCAGACGTTTAGCAGACCTGACTGTGCGACGGAGGAAGGCAGACGCCTGACGAAAAAGTATAAAAGAACGATCATGAGCGGGAGTAAAACGTTTACGACGAAAGCTCTTCCAAGAAGCCCGTTTGACGCAGAGAGCCGTGGAGCAGTTCGGGGACCACCAAGGAACACATTTAGACGTAAAAGGACGGGAAGTCCGAGGAATAGAGACTAAGGCAGCACTCAAAACTGTGACTAGAAAAAAGGCTAGTAAATCTTGTACAGAAGAAAAATTAGACGGAGGTAAGGAAGGGATAGATAGTGACGCAAAAGTAGACCAGTCCGCACGCTGGAAGCACCAAAGAGGAGGACCAGGGACAGGAGAATAGGAGGTAGGAGAGAGCAGAACAGGGAAATGGTCGCTATAGAGAGAATCCTCCAAAACAGACCAATGAAAAAGAAGAGACTGGGAAGGGGAACACAAAGTATCAAGACAAAAAAAAGAACGTGTTCTAGCATCAAAATGAGTCAGGGAACCAGTATTAAGGAGAAAGAGGTTATTACTAGTAATGATATTACTAGTAATGAAAGACTCTAATGCACGACCACGTGAGGTAATGACAGAATCACCCCACAGGGTGTGCCTACAATTATAATCACCAAGCAATAAAAACGGAGGAGGCAGCCGAGCTAAAAACATGGTAAAAGAGCCAAAATCGACGGGAACAGAAGGAGAGAAATAAAGAGAAACAACCGTAATCCATCGATCAAGAAAAACCCTAACAAAGGTGCAAGGGAGGGAAGTAGGGCAGGAAAACTCTTCATAAGGAACAGAGCGGTGAAGGAGAATACAAGTGTCGGAAAGAGAATGAGGAGAACTGATAAAACGGTAGCCAGGAACAGGAATCGGAGGAGAAAGAAGACGAGTTTCCTGGAGACAGACAACCTTAGGGGAATGGGAAGAGAGTAAAAAACGCAAATCGTCTCTCTGAAGAGAAAAACTGCGAAGGTTCCATTGCAAAATGGACATACTAAAAACACTAAAAAGAAATTACGAGAAAATAAGCTGTAAAAGAGAGAAGAAAAACAATATATACAAACACATATCAGAGAGGCGGAACAAAAACACGCCGAACTAAAGAGGAATAAGGGAGGAAAAAGAAAAAAACAAAAAACAAAAAGAGAAGAAAGGAACAGAAAAATCGAAGAAAACAAAGAAAGGACAAAAAAGAGAAAACATCAACAAAAGTAACACACAAGTAGGAAGAAAACAGATACACTATAGACAACACAGACACACAAAATACAGCAAACAGCGGGAAAGACGCATACATACCAGAGGAAAGAATAAGGGACGAAGAACAAGAAAAATAAGAACACACAGACTTATGGACAACGAAGAAAAGACTGATGAGGTTAACGGTGAGTAATAATGGAAGGAATGGGGGACGAGGAAGAACAAGGAGGGAAAGAAGATTGATAACCAGGTGGCATAATAGGGAAGAAGAAGAGATAGGAGGGCGAGAGGGAGAGGGAGGAAGGGGAGAGGAGGGAGGAAGGGGAGAGGAGGGAGGGGGAAGGACGGGAGGATGAGGGTCGGGAGGATGAGGAACGGGAAGGAGAGGCCAGGGAGGGGGAAGGCCAGAGGAGGGAGGGAGAGTGGTAGGGGAAGGCGGGAGAGGGGTAGGGGGGACCGTAGAAGGGATGGGATGAACGTTGGCAGAAACGGAAATAGGCGGCGGATGAGAAGAAAGAATATACTCCTCAATCTTGGGCAAAGATTCAAAGGATAAGTCTAAGGAATCGGGGGGTTGGACACAGGACGAAGAAAGAGGAGAAAGGGGGGGGGGAAGGAGGGAGCTTTTTCTTCTTCCCACTGGGACTCGGGCTCCGCACACTGTGGAGGCGGTCCCTGCGTTTAGAAGAGGAGGCGGGAAAGGAAGAAAGGGGGGAACGGGGCAAATGTTTCGAAACTAGTTTGGTAGAGGAGACAGGAAGCCGGGAGGGAATCTTGGAACTACGAGACGAGGACAGAGGAAGAGAACGAGGAGGAGGCGTCGGACGAGAACGCTGGCGGATGGGGCATTGAGACAAACCGGAAGAAGTGGAGCGAGGAAGAGTAGTGGAAGGAGGGGGGGCGGAAGTAGGAGTAGAAGAGGTAAGAACAGAAAAAGAGTTAGATAAAGGGAGAGAACACGAAGAGACAGCCAAGGGGATTGGGGGAGACAGAAGAAACAGACGGAGGAGAGGAAGAAGGGACAGACGACGGAACCGGAGAAGTAGAGGGAGAGGAGGACGAGGATGATGGAGGCGCAACGGGGGGGGAAGCAGAAGAAGTGGAGGAGACAGGAGGGGGAGATAGAACAGTTGAAAACGGATGAGGGGAGAAGCCCAGGCGGCGAGCTGCCTGACGAGCCGTAGAATGAGTAAGGCTGTGCAATGTCTTAAGGATCGTAACTTCAGACTCAAATTTTAAAACGGGGCAATCTCGGGAATCAGCAGAATGGGAGCCCTGACAGTTTAGGCAGCATCGTATCGGAGACCGGCAGTCACCGACGAGATGGCCAGATTGTGCACAGCGTGGGCACCTAGGGCAGTCGGGAGCGGAAGAGCGACAGTACTTAACAGGATGCCCAAAGCGCCAGCAACCGCGACACTGCTGAGGACGAGGTAGGGACTCAGTGACGGGCAGGCGAGTACCGCCGACAATAACGTGAGAAGGGAGAGACCGACCATCGAACGTGATTTTGGCGATATTGGCGGGATGGCGGCGATTGGTGCGAGGTGGGATGGTGTAGCAGACAAGACTAACCACAACATGGTCTTGAGCAACAACAATAGACTTAATAAGGTCAGCACAGTCTGCGAAATGCCGACCACCGAGACGGATGGAAGGAGGGATCAGGACGGTACCCGTACAAGAGTTCAGTCTTTGGTCTTTAAGGGCTGGGATGGTAGTTCCGGAGAAGTCGACAATGGTTGACATAGCAGCAGCCTGACGTTCGTTCTGGACCGTAACGAGACGGGAGTCATCATGGCGGGAGTGGAAGGTGACATCCCTGCCCACCTGCTGAAGGAGACGCAGGTGGAACAGGAGGTCATCTCCGGCGAGAGGAGCTGAGGCGGGGACTGAGAAGAACTTAATAAAGTCAGCAGGGGCAAAGAGTGAGGATAAAGGGAGAACAGAAGAACGAGGGCGGGGAGCGGGAAGTAACGGGAGGAGAAGGAAAAGAAGAAGAATGTGGAACGGGTGGGAGAAACGGTTCGTAAGTGACTACACGAGAGGAAGGGGAAGAAACCGAGGAAGTGGAGGAGGACAAGGGAAGAAGAGTGGAAGAGGAAGCAGAGGAGAGAGCGAACGGACGAATGGAAGAGGGCCGATCAGGTAGAACGGAGTGGGACACGGAAGAGGACAAAGGGGCAGGAACCGAGTGAGCGGCTAGGGTGGAAGCGAACGTAGAGGAGGTAGACGTGCCAAGAGAACTCGATACGACTAGGCTCGGAACTGTATGAGGAGCAGAGGTCGAATGGACGGTCACAGACAGTGCATGGGTCGGTATAGGACCCGGTATAGTGGTAGGCAAAAATCTACCACCAACCGAGGAGAGGATGGGCAAGGAAGGAGAGACAAACACATCAGCCATATCATCGCCAGCGCCGGTGATCGAAGATCCAGAAGAAGGCTCCATAAGACGAAGGTAACATGGTTCATCCGGGAGAAGCTCCACACCCACCACGGAGCCACAAATTAGAGGACAAGGTACATGCCCCAGGAGTCAAACCCGGACATACACTCCAACCCCCTGTGCCTAATGGGCGGTCAACTTGTCAGTATCGGGTCCAGCACAGAGGGCGAGATTTGACGATAAAAGATTCCCCTCGTGCGGGCACGTCAGGTACTACAGTTCTACGGGTGGAAGGGAACGCCGTCCACATCCACCCTCCACCAAAGCATAAAGAATAGTCCAGCCGGCAATGATAGAAGGTGAAGTAAAGAAAAGGAAAAAGGTAGAGTGGGGAAAAAAGGCAGAAAAGAGGTACCTCGCAGGCTTCTGGAAACCAACAAGGAGGGAGGTCTTAGCCCACGAGGCCGGCGGGTCCCCAATCCTAAGAAGGGCTGTGGCCCCCCCGAGGAACAGAGGCCACCGGCCACGCTTCAAGCCCCGCCACCACGACAAGGTGGCTCCCTAACGGCGGGGTAAAACAATATAAGAGAATCCATGCAAGGGCTACATAAAGTTATTACATCAATTAAGGGGGTCCACCTTGATTTATTTTTTCTCTCTCTGGGTTGTATCTATTCAGCCTCATTCAGCCTACTGTTTTAAGATGTTTATTCTCATTCAAGTGTCGATTTTTTCCTGGCGAGCGGTAGCGAGCCAGCATACTTTTTAAAATGTATTTGACAGCAGGCTAAATTTTTACATTTTTCGATAGAAAAATATCTCCAGCAAAGCCGGATTTCTCCGTACAATGCTGGCTCTCTCTCTCTTTCTGGCATTAGTATACAAACACACACACATTCAACGGAGGCTAACAGCACACAGAGGACCACCACCACCACCAACACACACGGTTTGGAGTTATCGTATGTTCTATGGACTAACTATCGTTTCCAGGTCCTCTTATTAAATGTTCACATTCGTATTTGTATTAAATACATTTTAACAAAAGGAATTGTGTACAACATATTTGTTCGATACATTTGTTTTCTCTGTGTGTATATATATACAGTATATATATATATATATATATATATATTTTTTTTTTTATATATATATTCCAACTTATTCCCTCTCGGGCATAGGCTGAGAGCCTGAACATTCACCGCTGTACAATTAACAGTGAAGCCCGTGAGGGCTTGCTCCAGTCTAGGGAGTGAGACATGTGAAACACGTAGAGTACAATGAGCACCTGCCATCTTGCCTTCACATGAGGCACGGTGCTCACTCATGGCCCGAAGCGACCCCATCTCTAAAGCCACCTCGTTCCCGTGCTTCACTGTCTCACCCGCTACTCTCAGACTCTCACTCTTACACACACACGCACACAATGCCACCTGTTGAGCAGATAACTCACCAGGCATTGCATCCCTATAGCACATTTTGAATATGGGAATATTCATATAGGAGAGGTGTGGCAGAGTGGTCTTGCCACTGGACTGGTGATCCAATGGACCCGGGTTCGAATCCCAGTATGTCAATGGGAAGACATTATTGGGATGGAATTTGTGCTGTACCTAGTTTCAGTGCATTACCACAGCACACCGAAATGCCAAAACAAAATACCCTCATTGTTCCCTGATTAAATAGCACTGTATGAATATTCCCATATTCAAAATATGCTACAGGGGGGCAATGCCTAGTGAGTTAATTGCTCAATAGGTGGCGTTCTGAGAGTGAGGGTCCGAGCCTGGGGAGTGAGACTGTGAAGCGCGGGGGCGAGGCAGCTTCAGAGATGGAGTTGGGTTCGAGCTGTGAATGGGTGCTTCGCATGTCTCACTCCCTAGACTGGAACAAGACCTCACGGGCCTCACCGTGTTCAGCGGTAGAGTGTAAAGGCTATCAGCCTATGCCCGAGAGAGAGTAGTTGGAATATAAAAAAAAAAAAAAAAAAAAAAAAAAAAAAAAAAATACAGTGCTATTTAAACAGGGAACAATGAGGGTAGTTTATTGACTTTTCGGTGGGCTTTGTGGTAATGCACTGATACTAGGTACAGTACAAATTCCATCCCAATAATATCTTCCCTTTGATACATCTGGATTTGAACGAACTCGGGACCTTTGGATTACCAGGCCAGTGGCAAGACCACTCCGCCACACATATATATATATATATATATATATATATATATATTAAATAGTATAATATGCCTTGTTTATGATGCATTATGGAGAACACCTTTTTGTGTATTTTGTGAGTACATTAGCAGTACGTCACACACCCGCTACGCAGCCCTGCATATTATACTGCATAATAATATACAGTATTCTGTGAGTACATTAGCAGTACGTCACACACCCGCTACGCAGCCCTGCATATTATACTGCATAATAATATACAGTATTCTGTGAGTACATTAGCAGTACGTCACACACCCGCTACGCAGCCCTGCATATTATACTGCATAATAATATACAGTATTCTGTGAGTACATTAGCAGTACGTCACACACCCGCTACGCAGCCCTGCATATTATACTGCATAATAATATACTGTATTCCGTACACATTGGGCAATAAAGTGAAACTTAATGTTATTAAAATGAACTATCATGTTTTTATATATATTTACATGTATGATATAAGTACTCATGATTCATAATCTACAGTATGGTTTAATAACTGTCTTGATAGCGTAATGCATAAGTGCGCGGAATTTCGATGTGAATATTCTAGGTTCGAGTCCTTGGAGTGCCACATGTATTTGTTGATTTCATTAATTCAGTTTAAAGGTGAAGTTGGTTGCTGGGAAAAAACATAATAATTAATGATACAGCATCACATATTTTTCATTCGCAAACATTGGTTTCTTTAAGTGTCAAAATTATTTCTTCAACAACCTGGGTACCGTAAATACAGGTTATCAAGAAAACCAATACTCTGTTACCACCAAGTGGCAGTATGGGGAACATTCAAGTACAGCAAATTCAAGATGACAAATATAACTACTAGGGGTAAGATTCAAACCATATAGGCAGGAGGTCCAGCCACCTATACCACCAAGAAGGTGAAAAGGAGAAATCTGATACTTCTACCAGTATTCCTCTGCAACCTCAACTATGGTGGGGGAACTAAAAAACAAAAAACAATAATAAATACATATACCAAAATCCAAGCAGTACTTCCTTAACCCCCTCTGTACCAGCGACATCTGATATATTTTATTCTAGTTATATTTAGACGATTGTATGCAGTTTAGGACAGATATGAGGTAATAAAAACGGTTATGTGAGACAGTTTGAAGTATGTTAATAGCTGGAGGCCCTTTTTAGATTCAATAAAATCGTGGAATAGTTGACAGAATATAATGTAAAGTACGTCACCGGTACAGTACGGGTTAAGAGTAAAGTCAAACTATCACTGTTACATCCTACACTCTCCCCACCCCAACACACCCTCAGCCGACCTATAATACGGTATCTTCCTCTCCATCGGTAGGTCGACAACTTTCCTAATCAGCCAAATGTTATACCTTCTCCGCCTCACCCTACCTTTCAGCCGGGTTACTTTAATTCACGAGGTTTATCCAAGAGCCTTGGTATTGGATTACTGCCTCACATTCACGCGTTCACACACACACACACACACTAACACACACACACACATCCGGTACAACTAAATACGCACACATACACACCTAACAACAGACTTTCATATCACATTTATTTTAACAAAACACACACATACTCGCTCAAACACAGTATGCTCGCGCGCGGAAACACATATCATTGCCCATTGCGCATCCTACCACACACACACACACACACACACACACACACACACACTCTCTCTCTCACTCAACAAACAACATAAAAGCACATACTCACACACAATCTCACCTCCACACACGAGGTTCGCAATATTTATTCTTATCGTTCATACACGCCTACATTTCCAAGTGCAAATTATGTTGGGGAGGTGGCCGGGTTACCATGTGTACTACTGCATGTGTGTTTATATATTTATAATTCATGAGAGTGAATGAGTGATATATATATATACAGTATATATATCGAGTATTGCTCACTTGTGGTGGGAGGTTCCACCCATACCGCACTTCTCAAAAGGGTAGAGTCAAGAGTATTTCGTTTCAGCAATTCACCTCCTCCTGCGGCCAACAATCTCTCTCTACACGCCGCAATGTTGCATCTCTCACTATTTTACCGTTATTACAGTAATTTGTGTTCTTTAGAGCTTTCTCAGTGTATACCTCCTCCCTTCCGAAGAGTGTGGGGCACCCGCCTTTCAACGCATTCCCACTCCTATTCTGCCCAACTCTCTAACCCAAATGTGAACCGATTTGCCCAGTCTTTCTTCTACCCAACAAGTAAGCTCTGTAACTCTCCCTCAATCTGTCTTTCGTTCATCCTATGATGTAAACTACTTCAAGCTCCATGTACCCCAAACTATTGACTCTAACATACCTTGACATTGGTGCAATAAAAAAAATAATAAAACAAAATAAAATAAAATATATATATATATATATATATATATATATATATTGAGAATATATCACAAATACACGTGAGCCACTAAATGTTTCTAGTCTCTCAGTGGGGATCGAACCATCGACCATCAGGACGATAGCCGACGCTTTAATCAATTACACCACGGCAGTCTCTACACCACGGCAGTCACCACGGCAGAGACTGCCGTGGTGTAATTGATTAAAGCGTCGGCTATCGTCCTGATGGTCGATGGTTCGATCCCCACTGAATATATATATATATATATATATATATATATATATATATATATAATATTATATATATCTGGGTGTTTAAAAAAAACTGTTACAGATTATGATGAACACATTGTAAAATGGAAAATTAACATATATTGTCATATCACATTTTCCAAGAAATGTGTTATTAATGAGATGTATGCTTATTTAAAAATGTAGCAAAACAGGGTTATGAGTAAAGCACTTAATAATTAATACATGATAAACATGCTTACTATGGACTTAACTAAATGAATAACTAAATACTTATTCACACATTAGTAATTACTTAATGAAAGTATCATAAAATATGGTGATGATATTATGTGGCTAGCAGGAAAATGCTAATTATTTTGAAACAGATTAGCGTAACAAAATATGTAACATTTGTAACTCTGTGCACTGGGTATAATGCTGATGCCCAAGTCTGGGCCAGGTATCCGAACACAACAGAAAGTAATTCAATGGTTTATGAAGCATAGTTCTTGCTTCATAGATATATTGGGGGGCTGATCATTCCTATGTTCAATGAAATTCCCGGAAATGCTTTATGTCTCGGTATAAAGATTCAAAGATTAAGAATATTGGGTATGATTAATTTGTCAAAACTATTACATCAGTTGGTGGGAATGAATTTTTTTTCAAATAATCTTCTCTTATTACACTGTAATGACCATGTACTGTAGTGGTAATTAATTATGATTTTTTTAAGTCTCGAACTGATTAAACGAATATCCGAAATGCAAATACCCAGTAAAACTTAGTAAGGAGATTCAATTCAAACCGAGACCGCTTCGAATATGTTTGTATGTGAATTAATGTTCACACCTGTACAATAAATTAAATAAGATTAGGCAAACACTTTGTAATGGGCACATTGTTTGGTTATATTTATCATTCAACATTGTTTTTATTTACTAACATATGACAGTAATATCTGCAGACCTTTTGATGATCGTAATTTGTTTCATCCAAGATGGAGGATGGAGGATGGAGGTCTTTCCTATGTTGAAAGGAAAAAAAACCAAAACAAATTGGTTTAACAGAAAATAATTTGAGTTGTAAACGGTTTATAAAGGGTAAATTACTTACATTATATCACCTCAAAAACTAATTATGTTTATAACTCATCATTCCTGGGTATAAACTAGAAGATTGGGGGGAGCAGGGAAGTTGAAGGGGGAGACCAATACCAGTGTTCGGATTATAGCACATGCTTGGACGGCACTGGATATTTTATGTTCTTTAAATCATTAATGATTAACTTTTTTGTATTTAATTATAGAATAAAGTGAACTTGTTTTTTTAATTGCTACTTAGCACTTGAAGTCTGTAAGCGTTTTTTTAATACACCCTAGCCTACAAGAGCCAAAATAGCTACAGTAAAGGAGAGCAAAAGGACAAGGAAGAAGATACAGCAGAGGATGGAAAGAGAAACCACACAGTTTCCTCGAGTTTTCCCGTGCTCTTATACCTGCAGCGATAACACAGTCTACCCAGCAAGGAAGACATACCCATGCTCTAATCCCTGCAAGTATAGGACAGTCTGCCCGCCAAAGGTCACCACATCCGGGACCTACCAGAAGTTCGAACCCGGACCAATCACGGAGATACCTGTCCAGCCAATTGCAGAGCCTGGGACAAACACAATAGGCAAATACTAAACAACAGCCGGATTTGTTATACGACGAACAAGAGTTTATGCAAATGCAGCATAAAGATCCAGTGCAATACCTCTACAGATGGGACCAAGAGAATCACCTCTACAGTACCTCACTTGAGGAGTGGAAATCGTAGAAAAAAAAATTAGGAGGAACAAAAGCATGGCCTGCAATATAGAAAAAGTCAGGAAGACTGAATTAAAGAAAAACATTTATCATGCAGCCATGCAAGATTTTTATATAAAGAGTATAATCTTAAGAGATAGAGAATAACCTTGTACATAATTATATTCTTACCTAAGGGTAAGGCAGGTTAGTGGATGGATTAGCCGAACACCACTGTAGAAAAATAGTGCTAACAAGATACACAGAGGGCCTCGGAGTCGGACGGATCCTAAATTGAGTGGTCAATCCTGTAAGTCCTTCACTAAACTGGATCGGGTTGTCCCTCTCACAGGAAATAGGTCCGCTTGGGGGCATTCTGTGTATGGCCACCCTCGTAAGGGGAGTAAGGCGTCCGGCAATAGATAGATAGATAGTATATTTTTAGAATAATGATTACCTTCACAATAAGAGAAATAATAAAATGTCCATGTCCCTACTATTCTGAGATAGGTCAAATTGAGTTCAAATTATCATCCAAATATAGCCAGACTGAAATTGAGGGAAGGTATGCAAACACGAGTAATACCTTCCACTAGTTCAGCTTTTAGTGGGTAGAGAGCATTGTTGGCTATACTATTCTATAGGACAAGCCTATCCCAATAGTAAAGTCCAACTAGGGTGGCGAACGAGAGTGTGTTAGAGAAGCCAGGAGCAAATTTCTCTAGTGTCTGTGAGAGAGGCAGCTCCCTTTGACGTCCAGCCAGAGGAAGAACTAAGAGTCCTACGTCGTCCAGATTCTCCCTCATGGAAATTACTTCTCCTCTACACCCGTATCCTAAGTGTCTCTGTGTGTTATAAGTTTTGGGAATTATTGTGAAGGTAATATCAAATATACAAGTGTTCAACTTAACTTTTTCGTAGAGATCCACTTCTAGGACTCCCCTTGTCAATTTAGTACACGTGTGAGATTTATCAAACTTTGATCCGTGCAGTCTATCTATCTATCTATTGCCTGACGCCGTGATCCCCGAAGGGGTGGCCACGAACGAACCGCCCCCATGCACCTCTGTCCCCAGTCAGTCGACGCCCCTCCCCCCAACCAGCACCACCTTCGTTCATGTACTTCCTCACTCCATCCTTCCACCTCATATTCGGTCTACCTCTCCCCCTCTGTCCCTCCACCTCGCTCTCATACACCCTCTTAGTCATTCTCTCGCTTTCCATACGTTCCATATGGCCGAACCATCTCAAGTTGTTCCTTTTCACACTTTCCAGCACATCCGTGCAGTGATTTTATATAATTACGGTGTGTTGTTTATGTAATTTGTGTTCAAGCATTTGTTGACTTATTTTTACCTACGTTACATAGTCGATATTATCCGTGATACTTAGTGAATGCTCTCAGATTTTATTTTATTGTGTTATTATTCATTGTCTGTCCAAGTCGAAGTGAAGTGTATAACGAGGGCTATTTTCCTGCTAAATATTTTAAAACCTAAACTTAACTCCTAAACTCAGGACCATATTACGTCCAATTTTAACAAAATACTTAGTGTATAAGGTCGCCACCGCTGAAAGTAAAGAACCCGTCCATTGAGTTAGAATTAATCTCTATTCAAGATATCTAATTTGTTTTAGTTCTTGTGAATAATCTAATCATATACGTTACCCACCCGGGCTATGTAATTCTTTCGCCACCGATTTAGGAATTCAGATGATACATTCCTATATTTATCAAGCCTGTATTTTTGGCTATTGATGTTACTACCTTGTTCTGTAATTAAATCATTATAACGATTATTAAAGTTATAGTAAAGCGCTACTTAGTTCTGCGTTCCATTCTGCAGTTTTTAATTTATTCAAACTCCTTCTGATGCCATCATTTTTGGCTATTTATTATATACTACTTTGTTCTGTATCTAAGTCATTATAGCTCTTATTAAAGCTATAATAAAGCGCTACTCCATTCTGCGTTGGTTTAAGTAGTTTGTTAATTCATTCGAACATACTTGTCTATAGCTATTGTACTGCTATAATTTATTCACTATATTTACTGTGAATCTGATTTCCTTACTCCGTGTAATGTTAACTCATTTACGATTGAATTTATTTTTCGTGTATCGTGTCAGAGATTATTCACAATAATCCTTTGATAGTTAAATTCAGATTTAAATTATCATTCACCCTATGATAAAGCGAAGTTTATATCTTCCAAACTCGATTTAACGTTGCACTAAATCGAAACTATATTTAACCTGACCTCAGTCTGACTGACCTGTACCCCCGTGAGTGGTACCTTTGAGTGTACACCTGAGCGCGGCATTATTCGTTTTTCACGCCGCTCATACCTATGCGCAGCTGAATAGTTGACCTCAGTTGCCATACCTTGTAATTATTATACTAGTGGGTCAAATAACTGGAATAATCGTTCATTTCTGGAAACAAGCACCAAAATTGGCACACATACTCCTTGGGGATTGCTCTTTTGATAAAACCCATTAACCACCTAAAAATTCAAGATGGCCGCCATTGAATATACAGAAACATTGCATTTCGCAATAAAATCGAAAAGACTTGTCCTATTTGAATGATCTTGGTGTCAAATCATACATTTTTCACTATGTAGAATCCGAATTTTGAACCATGGACTTACTCACTAGCTTCCTTGTACCATAATATCAGTCCCGGAATCATAATTAGGGTAAAAAGTGCCCATATCATAGGCACCATCAGTCCGATATATTATTGGATGTACATGTAGGCAGTAGGCCTATACTTGTTTGTCACTTATTGTCTTGCTGCCTGGATGAGTATACTACAACGCTTCTAAACCTCGCATCTGCAGCTGCACAGTGCCGTGCAGGTCAGACCAAAGCAGTAGCATTTGCATCGACCGCAGCATTCCGACTTGCATCCACACTTGGTCAGCTGCTGGCAACTCTCTGCAATGGGTGGGAGCTCTGTCCAAACGATCTGCCACAGATCTCCTTTCTTGGTCCAGCCCCAGTTGGCAGGAGTCTGCGTTTCTGGTTGACGTACTGTTGACTGACTCCAGATGAAGCCCGCCTGGTAGGCAGCACGCTTCACATGCTGCTTCAGTGCTGCTCGGGTTGGAGGAATGGCTTCGTACGGCCTCTGCTTCCGAGCAAACATGTCCAACCTCGCATCATCGACACCTTCAGCTGTGCTGGATCTGTCGTATATCATGACCACGAACTTCTCCAAGGTCTCCAGGTCTTCATCATCAACTACCGGTGGGTACTGGCTGAGTGATGCTCGAAGCTGTCAGAAATGAATCTGCTGTCCCAGGAGATGCTATCCCTGCCTCCAAGAGGGCTCCTGTCCAACCACTGTCCTGGAGTAGAGTTCCAATGGACTTCAGTGCCGCCATCTCAATATGCAAGCCTCCGAACATTATGACGAACTTGTCCTCACCGTAGATTTCAGGCCAGTGCCACTGGACCTGCTTGGCTACTGCATATATTGGCTGATCAGCAGCAATGACTGGCACCTGACCGGGGTTCAGAAATGCCACTATCTCCTTGATCTTGTTCATCACATGCTTGACTGTAGCAACCGAGTGGGCCTGATCTCGCAGCAGAGGCAAAAGTGATGTAATGCTGACCTCAAATGGCTTTCCTCTCTTCTGTGAAGGATGGTGGGCTGACCAAGTTACATCCACTGGCCCATCTGTCACAGTGACCTTCTCCAGCCACGCATACTCCATTGCCAGTTGTGGCCTCAGCAGACTGGTGTCTGGTTGTGTCACACCACTGGGGAGGAGAGGGTTTCTTCTTGGTGAAGAAGGCGGGCCGGACATTGGTGAAGGAGTCTGGAAGTTCTGGAACTGTCTTCACTTTCTCCTCTCCGAACTTCAGCTGTCCACGCTCTTTACCTTTGTCTTCTTTGGTTGGGTTCTGGAAAACAGAGACGCTGGTTTCATGGAAAGAAGTGGTCGCTGTCGTTGCAGTGGGATTGTGGTCTATGTTGTCCATGGCTGATGTGGTGAACAGCCCTTTTCGCAGAACTGGTGGACAGACCACCCCATCCTCCACGTACTTGCTGACTGTTGCATCTCCCAGCTGTGCAGATATCTGTAGCACCCTGTCATGTGAAATGCTGATGCCATGCTCGTTAAGCATTTCCACCAACTTTCTCTTTCTGGTCTTTGTGTAGACGGACATCCCCATGTAAACAGGGAATGGGGTCTCTCTGTCTTTGGAGTGTCTGTGAGTTGCTGCTCCTTCTTTGTACCTTGCGTAGCAGTTGTACTGAAGCAGCTGAGCAATTGCTAGATCAGTCTTTGATGCGCCAAACCTCAGTTGAGATTTGATGTCCGCTCCGTGTTCAAGCATGGCCACAAACTGAAGAAAAGTGAGTGGAATGGCCTGCTCGATGCACCCCTCATGGAAGGTTCCATCAAATGTAGACTTGTGGTCCAGCATATGTCTTTGCAAGATGTTAGCTGCTTTGCCAAGGATAATACCTTCACTATAATAGTCAGAGGCTTCTGACAAGACAAAGCCCACATCTTTCTGGAAAGCCAGAAGAACATCCCTTCCCTGCTTGTGCACTTCCAACTCAGGTATTTCTGACAGCAGTTTTTCCTTCAGTCTTGTGGAGTTGACAGCAGGTGCATCAACACCCAGCTGTTCCAGGCGCTGGCCATACAGATGAACTATGTCTGCAAGTCGGAAGACTGCAGGAACCTCGCCAGATCTGGTGGTCTTCACTAGATATGTGACTAGCTCTGAGAATGCCTGTGGGTGGGCATCCTCTTCGGGTGCACGTTCCTGTTCCAGTCTCTTGGTGGCTCTGAGGTATGTCCTCTCTCTATTGTACAGGTCTGTCAAGCATGCAAAATGGTATTTGAGCTCCTGTGCAATAGCATCTCCACCGCAGAGTCTTGCAAGAAATTTTCCGTCATTTAAAGTTTGGGCACATTCATTAAGTCTGTTATTGAGGTTCATCGTCATAACTTGTCTGAGTTCAGAGGATGGGGCTTCTTTGTCACATATGAAACACGTTTGGCCTTCAAGGCTGGTTCTACGCAGCTTGGTCTGGCATTCTACTGGCTGAGCACTCTCTGCTCTTCTTTTTCTGGCTCTCTCCAGTTTCGTGTTGTTGAACATAAGGCGACAACTTTGGTGATACTGCGCCTTGTTCCTCCTCAGAGTTTCTTCAATGCCACCACCATCATCAAGTCTGGCTGGATCCAGAACAATAGGCATCTCATTAATTGCGTGAAAGAGGGGAATAGTAGTTGCAATCATAGTGTAGCCATCATGTTTTTGTGGTTGTTGTGCCCGTGGTGACTTGAGCTCTTCACTCTTCTTCTTCTGGCAAAGACAACACTTGCTCCAGTCAGTCCGGAATTTAGACGGTCCTGGATCTGTATTTGCCATCTTGGTGAATACAGCATGATAATTATCTGTAACACAGATATAATAGATAACAGATAATCACAGTATATAACAGATAATCACAGTATGATATTACACAGTACGATATATGATAACAGATATAACAGATAATCACAGTATGATAATTATCTGTATTCAGTGAATCACGGCCGAGGGGTTATCCTTTTACCACCTTGATCACAATCATGCACAATAAGGTATGGGATATGATTAGGTTCGGGAATAAAAATATATGACCTACACCTAGCCCGATCGTTCATCCAGTATCATTTAAGTCCCGTGCGATCTGTACACCATCCAGGTAACTACATGCAAAGCAATGTAAAGCCCCGTTACCCTTGGCTCGGCTCTCCCGCGCTGGCACACCCTGTCAATTCAGGCGTGGCTATCTAACTAAACATCTATGTTAAACTACATGTAATCTACAGTAGCTAACTGATGCGGGGCTTATTAGACAGCATTTGGGACACTAAACTAATTATTTAGCTACCGTACACTAAACTAATTATTCAGCTGATACTGAACCCCATGCTGAGTTTCACAGCAGCGGTGCCACCAGTGTGCCCTGGCTGTGCGTTGACATCCGCTCTGTTGAGCTACTACTCTACACCTTCCGCTGCAAGTCTCTCAACGTCCCCCCCCCCCCCTCCCACCGCATCGTGTCATGTCCAGTTTGGAAGCCTTGAACAGGAAGATGGTACACATACTAAACCTCTAACACTACTATGATATACACTACCATGCATTTTAGCCGAGTCAGACGTAACATGAACCTCTAATTTAGCAGAATATTAGGATTCTGGGACTGATATTATGGTACAAGGAAGCTAGTGAGTAAGTCCATGGTTCCAAATTCGGATTCTACATAGTGAAAAATGTATGATTTGACACCAAGATCATTCAAATAGGACAAGTCTTTGCAATTTTATTGCGAAATGCAATATTTCTGTATATTCAATGGTGGCCATCTTGAAAAATGGCCGCCATCTTGAAATTTTAGGTGGCTAATGGGTTTTATCAAAAGAGAAATCCCCAAGGAGTATGTGTGCCAAATTTGGTGCTTGTTTCCGGAAATGAACGATTCTCCTGAAATGTGCAGTTATCTGCTCCACTATACCTCGCGTTATACACTTGACCCGTAGATATTGTATTCAGTGTTTATATTTGTGTATGTATTTTATGTAATGGTGTATTTCCTATTTTGACGCTTTGTAAGTGACAACATATTTCATTAAAGAGTAAAACTTATTCAACTCTTTACAGGTCACATTGTATTAATCTTGGAATCCTAATAATTGTAGTAGAGGTTTTAATACCCCAGTTCCTGTACCTATGTTTAACTAATAAATACGAGTGTAATTTATTCTGTGTGTTTATTGTGTTTTTGGGAGAGCGATTGAGTACTCTAAAAGTAATATTCATGAAGCGAGATATGTTCCTGTCGAGCAATATCTAATTCTAAATATCCTAAACCCGGATTAACCCTTTCACGCTTATGACGCAATTTTGAGCCTATTAGGGATACTTTAAAGCCTTTGTTACCATCAGGGGTATTTAGAAACCTTTAGTTTAGTTACTTCAACCTCTGCAGTTGTCTTTGAGTTAGCTGTGGGCAGAAAACTAATTTTGGAGAGGTAATTATAAGAATGAGAGAACTCTATTTCTTATTGCTAATCTGGCAACCTCTGCGTCATAAAAGCTAGAAAGAGTAAATAAAGAATACATAACAAAGCGAGTTGGATTACAACCCGGCATAACACTGGCGGTAGCAGTGTCTCGATACGACATATCAGCTTTATTGTGCTTTTTATTTGTTATGACTCAATCATCTTTAGATGCAAAATTCATTATGGCGGCTAAGACACTCGATATTATTGCGTTCAAAACAGAGGAGCATGACATTAACACTTATTTGGAAGTTGTCAAACCGGTCCTGGACATACGTTCAGGGAGGATGACATGTCCAAGATACATACTGTGGTTATAAAGTTAGGGAAATACGCAGCTAAGGTATCAGGGTATGTGCGTGACACTCCAGGGTTGACCTGGGCACAGTTTGAGAGCTAAACAAAATGAGCTATCAACCCAGCACTGGGTCAAACCATAGCAGACCGTCGTTTTCATAAGGTTAAATATACAGGTAATTTGGACAGCATAATCAGTCAGTTGAGTCAACTGGCAATAACAGCTTTTCCTGAGGATGCAACAGTTCAACGGAAGAAAGTTGTGTTCAAAGCTTTACTGAGAATACTACCCCTGGCAGTAGCAGATCATTTCTCTATCACAGAGCCCACAAATTATGAGGATGATTTGCCAGTAGTAAGGCGCATCTTGGTTTTAAGAAAAACCAAAGAACAGGACAAGATTGCCGTCATCAGTAGGGTTACTACTCACCCGTTAAAAGCACCTTCACCTACCCCTGCAGCGCCACGACCCAGCGATAAAGTGGAGGAATGGGCCAGAATTCGCCCCTCCGACTGGAAACCATGCAATGGCCAATGTGCACTGGTGTTCATGAAGAAATCATTTATGGAGGTAACCAAGTGGAGGTCCAGGTTACCTAGTTGGTGGGCTCAGATCCCCTGGATTAAGCCCCGGCGTGTGGCTACAATCACGGAAGCTGGAACCGCAGGGATCAAGGACTTTGACGAAGAGGAAAATGTTGAAGAGCTGGAAATAGTAGCGAAAGCTGCAGAAATTCAGGACAACCAGGATTTTTAATCCGCCCCCGTTCACAAACGATTGTCAGACTGGCGGGGGCTCAAGAGGGGAAAGACCCGGATAATCTTCCCATCTATAGGAAAATAATTTTATATGGAGTGAAAGTCCGACTTTTAATTGACACGGGGGCTTCCCGTTAATGTCTCTTCTTTCCTTTCTTCAAACATCACCGCAAAACTTTAGGTCTTATTCAACCCTCTTCAATAGTTTTGATTAGTGCTAATGATGACATTATTCCTAACTGTGGACAGACACTTCCACTTTATGTTAGCACGCCTGTCCCTGATCATGGGACAGAACATTCCTTCATGATTTATGAACCCCAAGAGACCAAGTACGATGGAAACTTGAGTCTCGATTTGCTCACTTTTCTGGGCGCTTCCATTGATTGCAAAATGAGAAGATTAAAGTTTTCACCCTCACTTTAAAAAAAAAAAAAAAAAAAAAAAAAAAAACTCTGACGGTCAAAAAGTCTAATGTCACTCCCATTGCTAAAGCATTGAGTAACGTAACCCCTACCATAAAGTCTATAATCAATCAGGAGACACAGAATCAGCCTACCATTTATCTCATACAGACAACTCAAGCTGTCACTTCCAAATTAGTGACACTTCCCCCTCATCATGAACAATGGGTACCTATCATACCCACATTGCCTGGGGATGTAATTATGACCCCTAACCTCCAAAACCCTTTTGACAGGGATTGTCATCATCTTTAATCAATTAAATTGCATCAGAATAGCTAATATCTCCGATCAACCTATCACATTGCCGAAAGGGTTAACCATTGGGGAACTTGAAACTTATGCAGAAGAACTGACTTACATGACCTAATGACTTCTTATCAAGACATCTTCGCCACATCCAGCCGAGACGTCGGGAAAAGCAACGTACTGCATCATCCTATATATACTGTAGGACATCCGATCAAACAGCCGATTCGGAGGAAAAATCCAATACAGAGACAGGAAGAGGAATCCCAGGTAAAAGACATGCTAGCAACTGGAGTTGTCCAATATTCCACTAGTCCTTGGTCATCTCCGGTGGTACTCGTCTGGAAGAAAGATGGATCCACCCGTTTCTGTATCGATTACCGACAGTTGAATGACGTAACCATCAAAGATTCCACGCCATTGCCTAGAATTGATGGCTCCTTAGATTCTCTGTTAGGAGCTAAATGGTTCACCACTCTTGATCTGCAAGCCGGATATTGGCAAGTACCCGTACTTCCAGAACCCCAACAGAAGACGGCTTTTGCCACAAGCCAAGGACGATTGTATGAGTTCACAGTATTGCCGTTCGGTCTATGCAATGGGCCTGCCACCTTTTCCAGGTTGATGGAAACTGTTCTACAAGGATTAACCTGGGACACTTGTCTGGCGTACTTGGATGACATCATTGTGTTTGGCAAAACCTGGGCTGAACATCTACAAAGGCTACATCAAGTATTTCAGAGGATACGGGAGGCAAGCTTGAAACTCAAACCCTCTAAATGTACTCTGGCTAAGAAAGAAGTTCAATTTCTAGGCCACATAATCTCAGAACAAGGAATTGCCCCAGATCTAGACAAATTACATGCTCAATAGTACCATAATTCCTCCCACCAATGTAAAAAGGAGTCCGAGCCTTTCTCGGCCTGGCATCATACTATCGCCGACTTGTGAAGAGTTTTGCCACTATTGCCAAACCACTACATGACTTAACCAAGAAAGAAGAACCATTCCTGTGGACAGACCAACACCTAAAAGCCTTTGAGCCCTTAAAAGAGCTGCTAGTAGCATCCCCGGTAGTATCTTTTCCAGACTATAACTAACCATTCCGCCTGTATACCGATGTTTCACAATTCGGTATTGGAGCCGTTCTAGGGCAAACAAGAGAAGGAAGAGGGCATATTATTGCATGTGCCAGCCGAACCCTCAATCCGGCAGAAGTCAACTATCCTGTTACCAAGAGAGAATGTCTGGGAATAATTTGGGCCCTGCTACATTTTAAAGCTTACCTAGCTGGTGTCAAGGTCACCATCATTACCGATCACCACGCCCTCCAATGGCTACGCAAATCTGACACTAAAAATGCCCTAACTGCCAGATGGCGAGAATCGCTAGAGGAATTCAATTTTGAAATTGCTTATCAACCAGGAAAACTTCACACCAATGCTGATGTTTTGTCCAGACTTCCAACTACATCAATAACTGACACATCTAGCCAGAAAACCGATTCTCAACCTATGCTAGCCATTCATCATCAAGACTCAATAAATCAAGATCAACAACAACTACTTAAACAGTTTCAGAGACAAGGGAAGCCAGATTGGATGCCTAGAAGTATTTTCTCCCAACTCACAAGGAGATAATTTGTATACTCCAGAAGGGAAAATTGTAATTACACCCAACTCGGCTCTATCTACTATGCAATCCTTACATGCACACAATGGCATTCATTTGGCACAGAGCAAGTTAACTACTACTTTCCAGCAGGTATACTAGACTCCTTCTCCTTACATCACGGCAAAAAGAATCACTGAAGCCTGCCGAGCCTGTTCCTTGGGCAAAGATAGGACCCGCACAGCTGGACCTACAGGAAAGTTATTGGTGTCCAAACAATGGCAACTTTTAGAAGTAATTGTAATGGGACCCATTGAAGGTAGAAAAGGATTTAAGTACATTATCACCTTTGTGGACACATACTCTAGATATGTAATTGCCTGTCCAGCAAAGGAACACTCAGCTTTAGCAGTAGATGAGGCAGCATGTTTTTCCCTATTTTGGGTTACCTGAAGCTATTCATTCCGATAATGCCCCTGAGTTCACCGGTCACATATGGTCACAACTATCCCAGATGTGTGAATTCAAAATTAGCCATTCCCCCTCAAGGGAATTCTATTTGTGAGAGGAGTCACTGCACTATTGCTAACCAAATAAGGACTCGTCTGCAGCAGATGAACACCACTGATTGGCCCAGTCAGGTCAAAATAGTGCAGTGGGGAATCAATACCTACCCCCGCCGAGACGGAATTTCACCCCATGAACGTGTTTTTGGAGTGCCACCTCTGCTCCTACCTCTACGTCACCTGTCTGTCCCTTACGAGCCCTCCTCCAATTTTGACCAATCTTTAGTTCACCTGAAGAACCGCTTTTGACAACTTCAATACATCCAAGATCTTCAACCTAACGAGACAGCGAAAGTAAGTCCTCACCATGTCGGCTATCTTGTCATGGTTGCTCACCTGCCAGTACCTTCCAAACTCAAACTCAGATATAAAGGTCCTTTTGAGATATTAACTGTGCTAAACTGTTACCAGGTTACCATAAATTACTTTGGAGAGTCACGCACCTACCGAAATAGATATGTACGCAGGTTTCAGCCCATTGATAACAATATGACTATGCTTGCTGACCCCAAAGATAATGACACATTGCCTGCAATTGATAACCAAAATTTAGGATCCACCGAACCATTGACACCTCCTATCCTTCCACCCATCCCTCCTGCTCCTCTGGTGATACAAACACTTGTGCAACCACCTGTGCCAAGAGTACCTAACACCGAGCTCACCTATCCAGACCCACCTACCCCTCCTCCATCAAACCCCTATCGCACCAGTCTCTTTAATTATCTACCACCTCCTACTCGCATTGTCTCTGCTTCTCCTAAACTTCTCACACAACCTAACCCTCCTGTGCTTCAACTAATATCTACTGTTCCTACTACCTCACCTGCCACCAGTCTACCTATTTTCCCTACTTTACCCTGTAGTCTCCATACCACTCCAGAAATTAATAATATTCCATCTCTAGAAAGGAATCACCAAACCTCCCCTTCTCTGTCCAACACTTCATCTAATTCATCCACTCACCAAATTATCAACCCAACAAGTTTACCTGTTCAGGACTACTTATTCAACTACACTTAAGTCTAAATTCTCTCCACAACTTCCTAAACCTCTGATTCAATCTCCTCAACCTACCACCTCTGCCTATAAATCTCCTACACTTACTTCTTCTAATTCTAAAGCCTCTAAACACACCTATACCTCCCCCCATCCTTCTTCCCGCATGCCAATGAGCAAATGAAGACCACCTTCGTTAATGCAACCTTTATCTAATCCTACATGTCGAAGATCTGGCCGACGTGTGACTCCACCTAAGCGCTGGGCACCTACCTTCAACCCAACCAACAAAAGGCGGGCCCCCACCAAAGTCACCTCCTCGCAACCTTCAAAGGTCACTGCCACACCTGTTGCGAGGTCACCCATCCAACCTGTTCCTCTGGCCACTGCGATGTCACCTGACCCAAGGACAGAACCCCAAACCACCAAGCCCCTCCCACCTGGACTAACTGTCCATACCTACTCCAGTCCAGTCATAACTCCACCAGCTTCACAACCAACCACATCTTCCAGTACTGGTCCTCCTGCTGCCATCATGAAAATCAGAAGTTTGTTCGTGTCCGCGAACAACACCACTATCAACATCACCTCTCATGCCCACTTAACTCATGTGGCTAATTCATCTACTATTACCCTCCAACTAACTCTGCAGTACAACGCCGATGCCCCTAATGACATCACCACCATAGTTTGGTGTCTATTTTTGCAGCACCTCACACCTTATCTCATCAACAATACTTTCAGAAAATATAACCTTAAGTCTCGGGGCCGATAATTTGTTTTGGAAGACGGTGGTGAGATGACGGGGTTGCAAACCAAGGGCAAAGCAAACCCCGCATAGGTCCTAACAATGCAGGGAAGTGAGCAGCCTACAAGAGCCAAAATAGCTACTGTAAAGGAGAGCAAAGGACAAGGAAGAAGATACAGCAGAGGATGGAAAGAGAAACCACACAATTTCCTTGAGTTTTCCCGTGCTCTTATACCTGCAGCGATAACACAGTCTACCCAGCAAGGAAGACATACCCATGCTCTAATCCCTGCAGGTATAGAACAGTATGCCCGCCAAAGGTCACCACATCCGGGACCTACCAGAAGTTCGAACCCGGACCAATCACAGAGATACCTGTCCAGCCAATTGCAGAGCCTGGGACAAACACAAAAGGCAAATACTAAACAACAGCCGGATTTGTTATACGACGTACAAGAGTTTATGCAAATGCAGCATAAAGATCCAGTGCAATACCTCTACAGATGGGACGAAGAGAATCACCTCTACAGTACCTCACTTGAGGAGTGGAAATAGTAGAACAGAATTAGGAGGAACAAAAGCATGGCCTGCAATATAGAAAAAGTCAGGAAGAGTGAATCAAAGAAAAACATTTAGCATGCAGCCATGCAAGCCTTTTATATAAAGAGTATAATCTTAAGAGATAGAGAATAACCTTGTATATGTATTATTAGGGTAAGTATATTTTTAGAATAATGATTACCTTCACAATAAGAGAAAGAATGAAATTCCCGTGTCCCTACTATTCTGAGATAGGTCAAATTGAGTTCAAATTATCATCCAAATATAGCCTGACTGAAATTGAGGGACGGTATGCAAACACGGGTAATACCATCCACTAGTTCAGCTTTTAGTGGGTAGAGAACAGTGTTGACTATACTTTTCTATAGGACAAGCCTGTCCCAATAGTAAAGTCCAACTAGGGTGGCGAACGAGAGTGTGTTAGAGGAGCCAGGAGCAACTTTCTCTAGTGTCCGTGAGAGAGGCAGGTCCCTCTGACGTCCAGCCGGAGGAAGAACTACGAGTCCTACGTCGTCCAGATTCTCCCTCATGGAAATTACTTCTCCTCTACACCTGTATCCTAAGTGTCTCTGTGTGTTAAATTTTGGGAGTTATTTTGAAGGTAATATAAAATATGCGAGTGTTCAACTTAAAGTTTTCGTAGAGATCCGCTTCTAGGACTCCCCTTGTCAATTTAGTACACGTGTGAGATGTAATTTGTGTTCAAGCATTTGTTGACTTATTTTTACCTACCGTACGTTACATAGTCGATATTATCTGTGATACTTAGTGAATGCTCTCAGATTTTATTCTATTGTCTTATTATTCATTGCGTGTCCAAGTCGAAGTGAAGTGTATAACGAGGGTTGTTTTCCTTCTAAATATTATAAAACCTAAACTTAACTCCTAAACTCAGGACCATATTACGTCCAATTTTAACAAGTGAATACTTAGTGTATAAATTCGCCACCGCTGAAAGTAAAGAACCCGTTCATTGAGTTAGAATTAATCTCTATTCAAAATATCTAATTTGTTTTAGTTCTTGTGAATAATCTAATCATATACGTTACCGGGGTTATGTAATTCTTTCGCCACCGATTTAGGAATTCCGATTATACATTCCTATATTCATCAAGCCTGTATTTTTGGCTATTGATATGTTACTACTTTGTTCTGTAATTAAATAATTGTAACGATTATTAGTTATAGTAAAGCGCTACTTAATTCTGCGTTCCATTCAGCAGTTTGTTAATATATTCAAACTCCTTCTGATGCCATAATTTTTGGCTACTTATTAAATACTACTTTGTTCTGTATTTTTATTTTCTATGTGATTGAGGGAGGCAAAAGGCAGAACTGCCTATAGCGAGTGCCTCCCCCATAGTTGAAAGAGTGACAGGGCCAACATCAAGGGACGTTCGAGCCAAAATGCCTGGACACACGGAGTTTGAAGCAATTTAAGTCATAGGAAGAGGGAAAGACTGATTCTGGGAGAGAGTTCCAGAGCTCAGCTGTTGAGTAGAAGAAAGACTGAGAGAAACGTTTCATTCTCGGGTTGGAGAGTTGCACAGAGTAGGGGTGGGATTGAGTTGCAAGACGGGTATCACGTGCCCTACGTAAAGGAGGTGGTATACACTGGGAAAGCTCTGACGAACACTGATTATTATAGTAGCGATAGAATAGCGAGAGAGATGCAACATTGCGGCGGAGAGAGAGAGATGGCAGAGAGTTGGTGAGTGGACAGGAGTTAATGATACGAAAGGCCTTCCTTTCAACTTTGTCTAGGAGAGCGGTGTGAGAGGAACCTCCCCACACATGTGAACAATACTAAATACAAGGACGCACTATGCCCCTGTACATAGCAAGAAGCTGTGCAGGGGGAAAGAACCCCCTAAGGCGGTTGAGCACACCCAGCTTCTGGGATGCTGCCTTAGCAAGACTGGTAATATGGTCCTTCCAACTGAGAGAAGAAGAAAAAGAGACACCTAGAATATTGAGAGAAGATGAAGGATTGATTTTTGTATTGTTGAAGAATAAGGGATAGTCCGCTGGGAGTTTCTTACGGGTAGATAGATGGAGAAATTGGGTTTTGGAAGCATTAAAGGTAACAAGGTTTTCTCTGCCCCAATTGGAGATAGTATTTAGATCAGAATTTAAGAGTTCTATGGCTTCATTAAGTTTGTCATTGAGGGATTGCTGGCTGGGGCGTTCTGAAAAACTAATTGAGTAGTGTAAAGTTGAGTCGTCCGCGTATGAATGGATGGGAATTGAGGTACAGTTGAGGAGATCATTTATAAAAATTAGAAAGAGAATAGGAGATAGGACAGAGCCCTGAGGAACACCAGAGTTTATTAAAGCTATAATAAAATGCTACTCTAAGTCATTATAGCTCTTATTAAAGTTATAATAAAGCGCTACTCTGTTCTGCATTGCTTTCAGTAGTTTGTTAATTCATTCAAACATACTTGTCTATAGCTATTGTACTGCTATAATTTGTTCACTATATTTACTATATTTTCTTACTCCGTGTAATTTTAAAAAATTTACGATTGAATTTATTTTTCATGTATCGTGTCAGAGATTATTAACAATAATTCTCTGATAGTTAAATTCAGATTTAAATTATCATTCACCCTATGATAAAGCGAAGTTCATATCTTCCAAACTCAATTTAACGTTGCACTAAATCGAAACTATATTTAACCTGACCTCAGTCTGACTGACCTGTACCCCCGTGAGTGGTACCTTTGAGTGTACACCTGAGCGCGGCATTATTCGTTTTTCACACTGCGCATACCTATGCGCAGCTGAATAGTTGACATCAGTTGCCATACCTTGTAATTATTATACCTCGCGTTATACACTTGACCCGTATAGATATTGTCATCAGTGTTTATATTTGTGTATGTATTATATGTAATTGTGTATTTCCTATTTTGATGCTTTGTAAGTGACCAAATTTTGTCATTAAAGAGTAAAACTTATTCAACTCTTTACAGGTCACATTGTATTAATATTGGAATCCTAATAATTGTAGTAGAGGTTTTAATACCCCATTTCCTGTACCTATGTTTAACTAATAAATACGAGTGTAATTTATTCTGTGTGTTTATTGTGTTTTTAGGAGAGCGATTGAGTAATCTAAAAGTAATATTCATGAAGCGAGATATGTTCCTGTCGAGCATTATCTAATTCTACATATCCGAAACCCGGATTAATAAAGAATAGATAACAAAGCGAGTTGGATTACAACCCGGCAAAACGATATATATAGTGTAGAGCCAGCTCAGGATAAAGACTATCCTGAGCTGACTCTACACTGTATGTTACCCTGTGGGCACCTCTATTGTGAACACTATATATATATATATATACATCTTACCAACCAGGCTATTACCTCATAATACCTTCCATACCAATATGCATTGCTGAATCTGGATATATCTCGCATGAGGAAACTATTCCATACTATCACGAATTGTAGACTTATATTGCGGAGTACATACTGTACACATATTATATTCTACACTAAGGCAGAGGTGATGAATATAAGGTGCATTCTTAGGAAATGTACCTCTCCAAAGGCTCAGCTTGTAAACATGTTATTTGTATGTAAATATAATATTTGTAATTTATATAATATATACAACGCACACTACATTTAGGTATATCTTCCCATACATTATTTGGTAGTTGCTAAATATAGCTGAAGATGAACACACTGTTTATTATGCAAACCTTCACAGCTAGATACCATCGACAAAGCTCTGGACTGCCTTTGAAGTATGGCGATATAAATTATCTCTTTAATCTAACTGCTGGGACACACACACACGAATATTCACAGGCAACATATTAACTCCGGTGTTCCTTAGGGTTCTGTCCTATCTCCATTTATTGTTTTCGAATATTCATTATTGATCTGCTCAACTGTAACTCATGTCCTATCTACTCATATGTTGATGACTCTAACTTACACTATTTAACGTGTTTTCCACAACGTCCCAACATGCAATTACTCTAAAACTCACGTGATGAGGCCACAGCATGATAATCTTCTGATCAATCAACTATTTCCGATTGGTGTCTCTGTTGAGGACTTTAATATTGTTATACATAAAGTGGGATAACCAAATAAAAATGAGATAACATTTGGACTCGACTAGGCTTTTAGTTGTAACTCTATAAAGGCTAAACACAACTGTATAGTTTGTCTGTGCATTCTGCACAGTCGAACTTGTGTGCATGTTCAGAACGGGTTTCGCTGTGGGAAACAAGTGCTTTATATATTATTTGTTTTATTATTTCTACCATGAAGGTTCGGCAGGTCGTTTGTTTTTGCCTCCGTGCGTCTGTTTGTCTGTAAGCAAGATGTCTAAAAAATATATGAACCGATATTCACGAAATTGGGTGGGCAGATAGAAGTAAGAAGTGATTAAATTTTGGATGGGATCGGTAGACTGTATACCTTGGGCAGCGTAGGCGGCTCACAAAGTAATGAACCAAGTTTTACGAAGTTTCGTGGCCAGATAGGATATGCCCCAAGAAATAAGTGATTCCATTTTGGAAGCAATCGGTAAAGCACATACAATGATACATCCGCCAGCGAGGCTGATGTATACGCTCTCCCAAGTGTCTCTCTAGTTTGATGTATTGCTTGTGTACGCATGATAACCTGCTTTAAGAATTAGGAACGTAAGAAGGGTCACCGGCTGTTTTTATCTCTCTCTCCTTTTCTATCTTTCCCTGGCTTGTATCCATTCGGCCCCATTCAGCCAACTGTTTTAAGACGTTTATCCCCATCCAGGTGTCGATATCTTTCTGGCGAGCGATATCGAGCCAGCATTGTATGGAGATATCCGGCTTTGCCGGAAAAATTGTTCTATCGAAAAATGTACAAATTTAGCTTGCTGTCAAAACATAAATATATATATGCTGGCTCGCTACCGTTTGCCAGGAAAATATTGACACATGGATGGGGGTAAGCGTTTTAAAACAGTAGGCTAAATGGGGCCGAATGGATACAAGCCAAAGAGAGAGGGAGAGAAAGAGAAAAAAGCGAGGTTGGCTCCCATAACTAACATTAAACTATTACATTAACTAACCAAAGTAACTTACCCTAGTTATTTCTAACACATCCCGGAAATTGCTAGCCAGTCCAATCATACTCTGATCAATATTGAACTTCTCCTAATCTATCCCATGCCTAATTTATCAAAACACTTAAACACATATAATAAATAATAAGCAAAACAAACACATACACAAATATTGTCAATGAAAGAGGCTCGATCCAGAGGCCCTTAGAATACCAGCCACACAGAGTAGCACTGAGTCACAACAACACATGTGATTCAATATGGATATTTAACCTATGCAAAGCTTGCTAGTGCCAATGGTTCCATTAAGAAATTATCCGCCTTTGATTGGCTGGAGTGGATGATACTTGGTTAATATATGTCACGGACAACCAAATGAGCTCGTTTGGTGTAAAATCAGCCAGGTCCACCTAGGCCAGTGCCAACGCAAAGTCCTAACCAAACCAAACCTACCTAATAGTACAGGTTGACATTGCTATGGGCGAGAGTTACTGGTTGTAATGTTCTACTGTCAATGGTCATTTTGTCTATGACTGTGCTCGAAGTTATAGTTTAGACACAATGTGTTTTGTTCAAGTTACGTCTCATATAAAACTTCTTTCCTTCATCTATGATTCACATGGTTTTCCAATGGGCCCTTTACTTGGAATTGCCATACGCCAAAACCAATTTAAACTTGGTGCCCTTATATGGCACCCGCTAACCATACACCCAATCTGTATTACATTTTGGCGTACAAAGGAGTACAAAGGAGTACAAAGGAAATCAAGCAACAACAGGTCTACTGACCCTTCTAGGCTGCTTGTCCTCCAAAACACTGAGGATCAAGTGTCCAAACAGTGGTTTAGAGTGGGTAAGGGAACATTGGAAAGGGAACTACTGCCCTGGAACTAATGTCCGTGGCAGGATTAGGAAGTTAGTAGGGGACAGATGGGTTAGTAACTGAGGGGGGGATAAAATAAAGTTATGCATTTACAAACGCAGTCAGTCGCGGGTTTGATGCGAGATATTTGTCTAGGCGGAGTTTAAATGAATCAACGGTGCTGCAGTCTATAACGTCTCGGGGAAGCCCATTCCACAAGTTGACAACTCGATTGAAGAAGAAATTCTTAGATTTGTGTGAGTTAAAAGATTTACCAATAATTTTGCAACCGTTTCCCCGCATGTAATTAGATTGGTCGATAGTGAAGTACTTACTACAGTTCATATTGTTGATGCCTTTGATGATTTTGAACACTTGAATTAAGTCACCTCTTAATCTGCGCTGGGTTAAAGGAAATAGATTTAATTCTCTAAGATGCTCTTCGTATGGTTTATTCTTTAGGCTAGGTATCATTTTGGTAACTCTACGCTGAACTCGTTCCAGCTTGTTTATATCTTTTTGGTAATAAGGGCACCAGGATTGAACGTAGTACTCCGGAAGAGGGTGGACTAAGGAATTGTAAAGGGTTAGGATAACTTCTTTGGATTTATGCTCAAATGACCTGCCTATAAAGCCAATTATTTTGTTTGCCTTCTTAACAACTTCTGAACATTGTTGACTCGGTTTTAGGTCTACTGATATTGTTACTCCCAGATCGGTTTCTCTGTTTACATTATTAAGCTGAGTGCCATTCATCGAATAGTTTGCTTTCTCATTTAGGTATCCGATATGTAGTACTTTACATTTATCCGCATTGAAACTCATTTGCCAAATTTTGGCCCAACATGGCAATTTATCTAGATTGTGTTACATATCGTCAACTTGTTCTTTTGAGAGTACGCTATTTGCAATTTTTGTATCGTCAGCAAATTTTGAGATTGTACAGGTAAGACCCTCATCTATGTCGTTGATGTAAATTAGAAAGAGAATTGGTCCTAGTACCGATCCCTGGGGTACCCCGCTACTTACATTGGTCCATTTAGATGCCTTACCGTTTATGACTACTCTTTACTTTCTGTTGCTGAGCCAATTTTCTATCCATTTCAACACACCGTCTTGTATTCCATGCGCTTTTAGTTTTAGCAGTAAATGTTTGTGGGGAAGTTTGTCAAAGGCCTTTTGAAAATCAAGGTATATAATATCTACAGCTTTACTCTCATCGTAGAGGTTGAGGATATCGTGGAAGAAGTCTAAGAGGTTTGTTAAACAGGAACGTTTTTTACGAAAGCCGTGTTGAGTATCTTTAAGTAAGTTATTTGCCTCTAAGTGATTTACGAGTCTGTCTCTTATGACCGTTTCTAGCATTTTACATACAATTGAGGTTAAGCTAATTGGACGATAGTTACTGGGTAGGGATTTGCTGCTTTTTTTGAATATCGGTGTTACGTTGGCTAGCTTCCACTGATCAGGCATAGTCCCAGACTGCAAGGATTCATTGAATAGCAATGTCAGTGGTTTGGAGAGCTCATCCTTAGCTTCCTTTAGAACTATAGGCGAGATTGTATCAGGTCCAGGCATTTTATTTACCTTGAGTTTATCTAAACAATTCAATACTTCTCTCTCTGTAACGGTGATATTGCTTAGAACATCTGAATTATCAATCTGAATCGGCGATGGTGTAGGGATATCACTGAGGTCTTCGGTTGTAAAAACTGATGCAAAGAAGGTATTGAGGGCATTACTCATTTGTACTTCGTCTTTGGTGTATTCTCCATTTTCATCGACTAACGGTCCAACAGTTGAAGTAACTACTTTTTTCTTTCTGATATAACTATAGAATTCTTTCGGGTTTGTTTTACTTTGATTCGCAACATGTAACTCCAGGGTGTTTTTACTTTGCTTAATTAACTTTTTTGGCTTTGCGTCGTAGCTCTACAAATTTCACCCGTTCTTCATTTTGTGAGGATTTTAATCTATCATTAGCAAATTTTTTAGCAAGCAGACAGTCTGAAATATCTTTATTCCACCATTTGGGCTTATTATTATGGCCTGGACGCCGTATTTTCGATGGTATGCAGTCTTGCACTGCCTTAAGGTAAGTGGTTGTGAAACACTCCCAAGATGTATTTATGTCATTATTGTTAGTCAGAAAGCTCCAGTCAGTTTCTTTAAGCTTTGATTTAAGTTTATGAAAATTTGCTTTCTTGAAATTAGGGACTTTCTCAATGCTGCTATTTGATTTGTTACTAGTAAACTTTAAAGTGAAAGTTATCGTACAACGGTCGCTGTTACTGAATTCATCACCAACATTCAAATTCTCTATTAATTCTTCATTTGTTGCGAGTACAAGGTCAAGCACATTATTACCACGGGTCGGAGATTGTACAAATTGAAAAAGTGAACTCTCTTGCAAGTTAGCATAGAGGTTGTGTCCAGAATGTGAAGTAAGAATATCGCCCCATTTAGTCACGGGTAAGTTGAAATCGCCAAGAATTACGGTATCTTGTATGTTAGTTATTTCTGCAATTTGTTCATAAATTTCACCGTCAGTTTGCACTGATTGAGCTGGGGGTCTGTATAATAAAGCTAGTGTTATTTTAGTACCTCGTTTATTATTTAATAGTACGTAAGATATGTCTATATTCGCAATTTGAGGTTTTGACATTAAGACGGGATTAAGACTTTCCTTTATAAAAACCAGAACTCCTACTCCATTTCTATTGATCCGACTTTTCTCAAACATTGTATAACCAGGAAGGGTATATTCGGCTAAAAAGTCTCTGTCTTCCGTATTTAACCAAGATTCTGTAATGCCGATTATATCATAATGTTCTGTAAACACGATTTCCTCTAGATCTGAAAATTTATTGCGGATGCTACGAGCATTTACATAAAACACCTTAAGAGTATTAGAGTTGGATGTTACTGATTGTGCATTGTCTGAATTTTCAGTTCGTATTTGACTTACACTACCCCTGGGTGCACCCGGTTGACCCCATTTTTTGAACGGAAATCCTTGACTGCATCGTTCAGCAGACGACCAAGACGTGCAGCTCCTACTTCATTGAGATGTACACCATCTCCTGAAAACAAAGATTTATCATAGTAAAACTGATCCCACGTGTCGACAAAGCCGATGTCCTCCTCCCTGCAGAGTTTGGCTAGTCGGCGATTTGTACTGGTAGCTATGTTGTAGAATCAGTTTTCTACATCAATCCGGGGAACAATTCCTGAAATTAAGATTCTATTAGATTTTTCCTTGAAGGACCTGATCAGCCGCCGGTACTTGCAAAGTAGTTCCTCTAACCGCGTCCGTTGGACATCGTTAGATCCAACGTGGATGACGTACGTAGTACTTGCGGGGGCGAGCCTGGAAACCTCTTCCACAGCCGCAACAATGTCGTCCATGCCGCCACCTGGGATACAGAATCGCTTTCTGGTCCTGGGTTGCCCTGGCGCAGAACTCGGTTAATTGGCCACGGACCATGGAGTCGCCCACAAGCCGAACTTCTTCCGTTTCCTCTTCCTCGTCAATAGCAAGAATTTTGAAGCGGTTTTGGCATGTTGTCGGGATGACCTTCCTGGAACTGGTACTGGGATGCACATTGTTTCTCACTAACTGAAAGTTGTCCTGGGGGGAGTGAGAGTAGAGTCATTATTATTTTCTGCAACATCTAAGGTAGCTGCTGGTGTGGGTACCGGTACTGTATGCACTGGAATGGCGGTTGACATTGTAGTGGTTTCTTGGGCCGAGGGCACTCCTACGTTGAGTGTGGCAAATTCTTGAAGGGATTCAAGCTTCGTAGTCAGGGCATCGATCTTGCGGTGAGCTGCATTCAATTCATCCGCAATCTTCTCTCGGAGCTGGCAAAATCTACAAATTTGGACATCAGTATCAACAAACATGGTAGGGCCAAATTTACCGGAACAACTCGTGCAGGTTCGTTGCGGCGCCATGACGATATAATCACAGTGGGTGTATATTTAAGGGGGGGCAGTGGTTAGTGTTTAGTCTATGTTTTGTATAAATTCATATATTTCTTTAGTGTCCTCCTCCATCAAGCTTAAAAAAAACACTCCCTAGACAGATAAATTTGTAAATTTTTCGATAGAAAAATTTCCCGGCCGAAGGCCGGGTCTTCTTAATAGTACAGGCTCGCTATCGCTTGCCAGGAAAAAATCGACACTTAAATGGCACGAAACTTCTTAAAATTGACAAGGAAATGGGACGAAAGTGGCAAAATAGCCAAACTCATGTTCGGAACGCCTTAAAATCTCAAAACAAATGGGGGCTAAACATGAGGGAGAAGGGAGTCGAGAAAAACCCTCTGCCTCCTCTAAATACAAGGCTATACTAACAACAGCCTATGTTCCTCATGAATAATTTAGGTGGCGAATAGTGTTTCCCTTACTGTTCGATTTCCTAGCATTCAATTGACCACTTGCGAGTTTCAGGCTATAAGGAAGTTGGAGCCGTGAACATCGATACTAAACAGAAATGCAAATAATAATGTAGGCTTTAGATGGATAAATAGTATGTTGAACTGGGTTTTCTGTATTTATAAATGCACTACAACCGTATTTTAGCTGGTAATTCTGTTAAATATCGATGTCTACAGCTCCAACTTCCTTATAGAACGAAACTCGCAAGTGGTCAATTCCTGAAGCTGAAGCACTGATTTTGTTTATTCATATATTTTAAATGTAAATTCTAGTCACAACACAGTTATAACAAAGATACATAATATTGCTTCGCCCATCTATAATAAATAAGTAATACCCCGTTCTTAACATTAATCATCAATTACAAACCCCAATGTACTTGAATAAACTAATGAAAGCATATGGTCCTCCCGGGATTAGAACTCGGGACACCACACCCAGAACATAAGCATCTAAACCATTACACCCCCAACACAGTTAAAGGTTCAGTACACGATCACGATAAATATCCATTTTCGAATTTTGGATATCAATATAATCATGTACTCAGACCCAACTGCATTATGGAAAGCGTTATGTTTTAGTGAGAGAAAAACAAAATGAAAGGGGCCAAGATCACTAAGGACAGGATAGTTATAAAAGCAGAAACTGGTGTACTGACCTGTGTTGTGTGAAGTCAGGGTGTTTATTCATGACCTCCCAGGCTGAGAGTCCCTCACACAGAACGTTCTGCTTGGTGGGGGCCTCAGGGTTGTGGCTCTTGGCATCACAGAACTCAGTCACCTGGTGTGGACAAAAAAGAAAGTTGTTCTTAATCCTCTCTGACATATGACGCGATTTTGAGCCTATTAGGGATACTTTAAAGCCTTTGTTACCATCAGGGGTATTTAGAAACCTTTAGTTTAGTTACTTCAACCTCTGCAGTTGTTTTTGAGTTAGCTGTGGGCAGAAAACTAATTTTGGAGAGGTAATTATAAGAGTGAGAGAACTCTATTTCTTATTGCTAATCTGGCAACCTCTGCGTCATATGTGCGTGAAAGGGTTAAGGGGGGTGACCTGCTTTTTTTTCTCTCCCTTTCTCTCTTTCTCTGGCTTGTATCCATTGGGGTCCATTCAGCCTACTGCTTTAAGATGTTTCTCCCCATCCAGGTGTCGATTTATCGCGAGCCAGCATTGGATGAAGAAATCCGGCTTCGCTGAAGAAATTTGTCTATCGAAAAATGTAAAAATTTAGCTGGCTGTCAAAAATAATTTTAAATAATATGCTGGCTCGCTACCGCTCGCCAGGAAAAAGAAGACACCTGCATGGGGATAAACGTCTTGATAATAGTCGGCTGAATGGGGCCGAATCAATACACCCAGAGAGAGAGGGAGAAATAGAGAAAACAAAACGAGGTGGGCCCCCTTAAGCAACTTCGACCATACATTTACCCACACATACCTATATTAATACGTTTACAGTTTCATAGATACACAGGCCACATAGACCTTTTGCTCTAAACGAGGAGATCCAACCTTAAAATTTACTTGTTAATGATACGTTTCCATATACTAAGACAGTGGAAGAAAAGGGCAGCAAAACAAACGGCTCTCTCCCCACCCAACACTGGAAATTGGTTAGAAGAATACCATTGCATGACTGAATATGCATGAAGGAAATTATATTGTAAAGAAAGAAGTATTATGAAGATTAGTATTTAGGCATGCAGCCCATCACCAGCTAAGATATGCTGATAAAATCTAAACTTAATTGAATCAATGGTTCCACCTTTAGGCTATGCTATTAGTACAGTTACTATGTTTCTCTACTGTATGGACTGAATTGAAGATTGAAAGATGATAAATGGGAACTATAATCTTTACAAATCACCGTTACAAAGGAGATGATCTTGAAAAGTTATACACTGACACATGTTACCAACGTGCATTTGGATGTCTATCTATCTATCTATCTATATGCTCAGGCCCAATCCCCATTTTGGGGGTAGCCGACTCAAGACAGAGCAAGAACAGGGAAAACATAAAAACAACATAAAACAACAAATAAACACAGATAAAAAACACAAACTCACACACATCCAGGTCACCCAGGAGAAGACCCAGAGACCAGGGTCACCAAGGTCGCTCCAGCACTCCCCCGGCCCCCGACCACCCGGAGAGGTTCCGATCTCGGCAGGCAGACATGCAGCGGAGCCAAAGCCACAAGCCCTCCCACCACACTTCCAGGCGCACCCTTCATATTAATCGTCTCCCCGGGCCAGGCGCCTGATGGACTATTATCTAGTCCAACTTGCGCCCGACCCCTTACTCCAAATGACCACGTGTTCACTCAACTATTCACAAGCATTCCCCGTTCACTCCTGTCCACCACCACTTCCCCTGCCTGATCCATAGTCATTCCTCTATCATCCAAAGCCTTTCTTATACAGTCTCTCCATCTCAATGGGGGTCTTCCTGCCCTTCTATCTCCCCTTGTACCTGACTCACATATTCTCTTTGTAAGCCTTTCATCTCCCATTCGTTCAACATGACCATACCAACTCAGCACCCTTCTGTCCACTCTGGCTGACAAATGTTCCTGCTGCCCCACTCTCCTACGTATCTCTTCATTCCTCAATCTGTCTCTACGAGTAACTCCACACATACTCCTCAAGCAGCTCATCTCATTTGGATGTGCTTTAACATTAATTAAACGATAAACATAAAATCATGGTTTTAAAGCATTAATTTAATGTGTAAATTATGATTTAGATCTTCGACAATGTAAAGATATTAATTAACATATAGCTTGAAATACTGACCGTTTATGAGTTTCGAGCCTTAACCACTTCTCTACCGACGACATTTTTTTAAAATTTATTCTAGCTATATTTAGGAGATGTTATGCAGTTTTCGAAGGATAATGGTAGGAAAAAGGGTTAAGTGAGAAAGTTCGAACCATGTTAATTGCTAGAGCACCTATTAAAACTTAATAAATCGTCTAATAGTTGCTAGAATTTTTTTTACAAGAAGTTGCCGGTACAGAAGGGGTTAAGAAAGTTTGAGGTGAATACGGGTATGTACTAAATTGAATAGTTAAGAAATCATCACCAATTTAGAATTCAAAACATACTATTTTTTAAGAGGAATCAGCAATATAGTTACAAAGCCTGAAGAAAGCCGTCAAATTGTTCCGCAAAACGATTAATTATTATGAACTCTCCACCAACCAACTTTACTCCTTAACTCAATTAATGAAATTAACAAATACATGTGGCAGTCCGGGGATTCGAAAATTCACATTTATTATGCATACTAGTATTGAAAAGTTTTTATATCGCTTACTTGAGTGTTACAGTGTGGACGATTTTCAACAGAAATTATTGATTAATATACATGGTTTGTGTTCATATTAGTACATTCAATCTATTGTAGTATATATACATAAGTCACCTCATAATACAATGAAATACTGAAATCTAGCCCATCAATATATAGTGTACTGATCTATACTCCGAAACAAACAAGTGGTCCATTATAAGATATATACTGACCTGAGGGCTCTGTGGGAGTGCCAAGAGGGAAGATGTGGCATTCTTGTGTGCTTCCGGGGGCCAGGTACAGTGATGGGCATGGTCGGGGTGGCAGGGAGGAGGTCCGGCGCTGGTGTCGGTACATAAGGTAGCGGCCCAGCGTGGTCCCCGGCGATACCACGGCAGGTACAATTGGTCACCGGGGTACCCCGCCTCGGAGAACAACCCCCACCGGTATTTGGCCCACTCACCGACTAACACACGGGCAGCGCGGGTAGCCAGGTGAGCTGAGGTGTTCGCGGCAGAGAGGAACCCCGCACCTAGTTGGATAAAGTCCCCCTGTCTGCCACACCCCTCACTCTGTTGGGTCCAGGGGGTCTCACCAAAGACTGAATGCAGGGGTGCCACTCGTAGATGTGGTGCCTGGGTTGGGGGTGGTGGGGGATCGGGGGATGTGGGGGCATGACAGACCCTAGGAGACCAGGCCAAGGGCAGGACGATGGTGGCCCACCGGAGGGAGATCAGTCCACCTGTAGCCTCGTGTAGGGCTCCAGACCACTCCTGTAGCACCGTCTGTGGGAAAAAAATTACTAGTTTAGCAATAATAAGATTTTTTGTTTCTTTTATATATTCCAACTACTCCCTCTCGGGCATAGGCTGAGAGCCTGTACACTCCACCGCTGAACACGGTGAGGCCCGAGAGGGCTTGTTCCAGTCTAGGGAGTGAGACACGCGAAGCACCCATTCACGTCTCGAAGCAACCCCATATCTGAAGCTGCTTCACCTCTGTGCTTCACCGTCTCATCCCCCAGACTCAGACCCTCACTCTCAGAATGCCACCTATTGAGCAATTAACTCGCTAGGCATTGCCCCCCCATGTAGCATATTTTGTTTTGTTAATATGGGAATATTCATACAATGCTATTTAATCAGGGAACAATGAAGGTATTTTTTTGGCATTTCGGTGTGCTGTGGTAATTCACTGAAAGTAGGTACAGCACAAATTTCATCCCAATAATATCTTCCCAATGATATATTGGGATTCGAACCTGGGTCCATTGGATTACCAGTCCAGTGACAAGACCACTCTGCCACACCTCCACTAATTATTGAATATATTTAAAACAAAATTATGCTAAAAAGCATCCGTGCAAGAAAAGATAATATTAACATTATATTAACCATCACCCATATTCGTAAATAGAATAATACAACCACTTTTACATATTTGACATATGACGATGTATCATCAGGTAAATAATATAATGTGTATATAAATATTAATTGGGCATTGTACAGACATGTACATATACAGTACAGACATAAGCCAATAGGCGTGAAGATATTTTCCACTACTCCTGGTTGGTTACTGTCTCCCTTGAGCACGGGGATAGGAATGGTGTTTGTTGGCTATTTGATCGCTATTGAATTTGTGTATATATATATATATATATATATATATATATATATATATATATATATATACAGGTATATGTAGATATATATATATATATATATAGATATATATATGGCGATTTTGAGAACTTTCGCCCTATTTCTTTGTCAATATTAAAACCTATCGTGCTATGTAGGAGTTTTTTTTTTCTTGGCGAGCGAAAGCGAGCCTGTAATTTTAGAGGAAACTGGCCTCTGGCTGGTCCATATGTCTGCCGAAAAATGTACAAATTTATCTTGACAGGGGGTCTAGGGGGTGTTTATTTTTTTAAATCTTGATGGAGGTCTAGTGAGGAAACTCAATATATACATTAATGAATACATACACCAAACCCACAAAAACAAGCAGTACCGGTACCCCCTTAAGAACATTCATATACAACAATTTATGTTCTTCCAAGTTTCAGAACCAATGTGTATCAGAAATATTTTACATACTAAACCACCTCTTTTAAAAATATACTGTCACATAATATTATAATAATTTGCCCACAACTTTCAATCATATCTTAATCCAGTTTGTATGCTGCTTTAATTAACCCATTCAGTAACGGCATCGTCATGTTAACTTTATTCCGGCTACTTTTAGACGATAATATGCAGTTTAAAAAGGGCCTCCAACAATGAACACACTTTAAACTATATCACTTAACCCTTTTACTAGCACAAATCCTTCTTAAACTGCACAAATCGTCTAAATGTAGCTAGAATAAAATGAATAAGGTACAGGAAGAGTTAATGGAGTACACTTAGAGATGAATAAGGTACAGGAAGAGTTAATGGAGTACACTTAGAGATGAATAAGGTACAGGAAGAGTTAATGGAGTACAGTTAGAGATGAATAAGGTACAGGAAGAGTTAATGGAGTACACTTAGAGATGAATAAGGTACAGGAAGAGTTAATGGAGTACACTTAGAGATGAATAAGGTACAGGAAGAGTTAATGGAGTACACTTAGAGATGAATAAGGTACAGGAAGAGTTAATGGAGTACACTTAGAGATGAATAAGGTACAGGAAGAGTTAATGGAGTACACTTAGAGATGAATAAGGTACAGGAAGAGTTAATGGAGTACACTTAGAGATGAATAAGGTACAGGAAGAGTTAATGGAGTACACTTAGAGATGAATAAGGTACAGGAAGAGTTAATGGAGTACACTTAGAGATGAATAAGGTACAGGAAGAGTTAATGGAGTACACTTAGAGATGAATAAGGTACAGGAAGAGTTAATGGAGTACACTTAGAGATGAATAAGGTACAGGAAGAGTTAATGGAGTACACTTAGAGATGAATAAGGTACAGGAAGAGTTAATGGAGTACACTTAGAGATGCATAGAATTTATTGTCATTGAATTTGTCCTCCATCCAATATTTATGTGAAAAGTTATTATACTGTAAAATGCATAGATTTGGATGGAAACACAATATAGTTCGGAGAGAGTCTCCACGCTCGTATTTAGTGCATCCATGATTTGGCACGGCAAAGCTACTCATAATTACCGTATGATTCGTTCTTGAGATGGGTTGACGTTTAGAGACAATTGTTTCTCTTTTGTTAGTCTCTCGCCAATCATCATCTCACTGTTTTTGTTATACACTCACACTATGTCACCACACGTCATCTAAGTATGCATTCTATCTCTCTTATTTTCTATCCTTTCCTTCAACTTTCCTTTATATCGGGTATATGCCATCTCTATTAGAATTAAGTCCTGACCACCTCGTTTGGATCGTAAGCTCTCTCTCTCTCTCTCTCTCTCTCTCTCTCTCTCTCTCTCTCTCTCTCTCTCTCTCTCTCTCTCTCTCTCTCTCTCTCTCCAGCCGAGTGCCTGGCAAAGTTTAAGACCAAAGAGTATTATGTTATAAAAGTTGAAGAAGTTAGTCAAAGTGAGGTTAAGAGGAGAAAGTATAGACAAAGGTAAAGGGGAAGAGAAAGAAACAGCACAGAAAGAGGAAAATGGAGTTGGTGAGGAATGATGAGAAGTTAGAGAAAATATAATATTAGGCGGGGTAGTCATGGTAGTGGTGGAGAAGATGGAGAAAGGGAGGGTGAATGGTGGTGGTGGACAAGGATATAGATACGGTAAATAATTCATGATGGGGTAAGAGACACATTAATAAATTTAACATATCAATGTACAGCTACTGACAATTGTTCGTGAGCTCTTGCAATTTTCTTTTTGCAAGTATATCCAATTATACTGATGTTCAGATCAACTCACCTATATAGGCCTACTCTAATAGTTATATATTATGTATTTATTGATATATACCGTAGCTGATTAAATCTGAACATCAACCTAAATGGATATATATGCATAAGAAAATCATAAGAGTTAACGAACATTTGTCAGTAGCTGTACAACTTACCAATAAAATTAATGAATATTGCAGTCATAACTTACTTCCGATTGCTATGTTAACTTATACAGTAATATGAAGGTTGTAGGTTAATTGTGAAATGCAAGGTATAAACTGGTACATACACTTATTTGGTAAGCTATGATGGTTTTGCATAGCAATACGATCACTTTCATGCAGTCATTTTGCTCACATTTTGTTTATAATATATCCATTTCATTAATTTTTGAAATAAAGAAATCTATTTATAATTTTTTAGATACAGTTATTTCGCTAAGTAAATAGGTACATGGCTTTGTCATTATCCTTATATATCCTTAAATATCACAATTTATTTGTGATAATACCCGTGTGTCTCTGGTAAAGGAAAACTGAAAAATTTTCCTCATGATCATTTCCATCGTTCTCGACATACTTTGAAAACACACGGGCCCCATGCCAACGGGAAAACGCAGGGAAAACAACAAATACAAGTACAGTTGTGTTTAGGGGGGTCACCGGCTTTTTTTCTATCTTTCTCTCTCTTTCCCTGGCTTGTATCCATTTGGTCCCATTCAGCCAACTTCTTTAAAGGTGGGGGCTCATGGGTTGAGATAAGCATGGAATGATAATCGCCAAGCTGTACATAATTATCTTGCAAAATGCAATGTCACTGAAATAATTATTAACAATGGTATACAGGATTTTGTGGATCGTCTATACCGGGCCTGTGACGTCACAAGAGTGTAAGTCCACCATCCAGTCTAGGCTAAGGATACTGGTGTGACGTCACTATGACGTCACAGGCCCGGTATAGACGATCCGCAAAATCCTTTATACCGTTGTTAATAATGATTTCAGTGACTTTGCATTTTACAAGATAATTATATGCAGGTTGGCGATTATTTTTCCATGATTACCTCAACCCATGAGCCCCCACCTTTAAGACGTTTATCCTCATCCAGGTGTCGATTTCTTCCTGGCGAGCGATAGCGAGCCAGCATTGTATGGACAAATTCGGCTGTGCCGGAGAAATTTTTCTATTGAAAAATGTACAAATTTACCTTGCTGTCAAAAGAAAAATATATATATGCTGGCTCGCTACCGCTCGCCAGGAAAATATTAACATCTGGAAACATCGTTTAACAAAATTAAACGTATTAAAACAGTAGGCTGAATGGGGCCGAATGGATACAAGCCAAAGAGAGAGGGAAATAAAGAGAAAACAGCGAGGTGGGCTCCCTTAAGCACGCAGTATATCAAGTGACAACAGACCCTCACTGGGGCTGCTATATGAATGGTCTGAATTATCGAAAACTGCTGACAGACAGGAAAACTCGAGGGTCGGGCAGAGGTCGGAAAACTATACCTTGAAATTGGATAGGGTGGGTAGAACAGGCCTGCAGAGAGGAAGTATGAATAGGGGAGGATTTGATAATGCATGAAATGCACAAAGCTCGCTGGTAAATTCGAGGAAGATGATTTATTTTATAAATTCACGAGTGTATTGAGGTACAGTCCATACAACAATTGTATATATTGAACTGATACAATCAATATTTTACAATAAATACGATTCTGATATTGAACTGAAATGTTTTTATCATAAGCATTACTTTCCTAATTTTCGTTTCATGGACTTAGACTTTTCAGTAACATAAACACGGTACTGTGCATATCCACACACACACTTTGAATTACAATGGACGGTTTGCAAAGCTATGACGAAACAAATATCACAAGCAAAAAGTGCTACATATGGATTATTATAAAAAATAGACAGATTAAATTTACCCATAGATATTAGTTTGGACTTGTATAATAAACTTATCCTACCTATATTGCTATATGGAAGCGAAATCTGGGGGTACGAAAACATTCACCGTTTGGAAGTTACATGTAATGCATTTCTGAAGAAAAAAATTGACATTAAATAAATCAACATCTAACGGTATGGTGTACGGAGAAACGGTTCAAGAGGCCTTCAGAAATTATTGAAAACCGAATGATTAACTTTTGGTATAGTGTTGCTACCGATAAAGAAAATCAGATCTGCAATGTTAGGTATAGATTTATCAAGAAATTACATGAATTAAATATATATATAGATCACCATGGATAAATAAGATATTAAGCATATTAAATATATATAGATCACCATGTATAAATAAGATATTAAGCATATTAAATATATATAGATCACCATGGATAAATAAGATATTAAGCATATTAAATAATAATGGTATGACGAATGTATTTTGGGGGGAAGAAAATGTAGACAGGAATTGGCTAAGGGAGTCCTTTAAACTAAGATATTCGGATATAATTCTAAACAAAAATGGTCCGAAGAAGTCAGTAACAACTCAGCTAGTATCAATTACAGAATTATGACTAGAAATATTGAATTGCAAGACTATTTTTCAAGACTTCCAAAGGAATTTTCCTTGCCTTTATGTAGGTTCAAGTGTGGAAACCATAAGTTACCCGTTATTAGAGGAAGGTATAATAACGTTAATTTGGAGGACAGAATATGCACACCGTGTAACGAAGATGATATAGGTGACGAAATTAATTATTAGTTTAAGTGCCCATTCTTCTGCGCTCAAAGAAAGAGGTACCTTGAGAAATATTATTACACTAATGTAAACGTCCTGAAAATAGATGATTTATTTCATATTAAAAATAAACAAGTTGCTAAATTTAGTAAAATTAATAAAAGTTATTGTGTCACAGTTTGATAAAACAAATATTTGTCAGTTACTGTACATGTACTTACCCTCACAGTCAGTAAATTATAACACTCTCACTGTCACAGTCAGTTGTATTTCAGTTGTATTGCTTAAGAAATACTATTACTCTCAAGGGAATGTTATAAAACTAGGTGATTAAGATTGTGCTGATAACAAACAGCTTTGGTTGAATCAGCAAGGTTAATAAAATATATTGTGCCATATTTTGAGGAAAACTAAAATTTTGTAATTATTAATGTGGTTGTCATGTAAAATATATTTTGTATTACAATATTGTACTCTAATACCCCGCTCGGGGTCGCAAAAGAATAAATATAAAAAATAAACCAAAATAAAATAAAAACTAACAGCAGATACACTCGAAAATAATCAAGGGAAATACAATTGGTGAGAAAAAGGAAACTGTATGAAAAGAAATGTAAAAAAAAAAAAAAAAATGACATAGTACTGCATGGAAGGTCGTTGTGTAAATATAGTTGAATAGCGCAAAGTAATTGGCATAGGATTGGGTAGGACTAGAGGTACAGTTGAAAATATTATTTGTAAATATTAGAAATGGACTGGTGTTAGGACAGAATCATGAGGACCACCAGAGGTTGAGGAAGTGAGCGATGGCTGTGCACAACCGAAGCCATGGAATGGTCAGCAAATATATTGAAGATAATGGAACAGATGGAGGGATAGACACCAAAGGTTGGTAGTTCACAAATAAGAGATTTGTGTCACACTCTGATCTAAATCTTCTGATATGTCTAGTGCAATAGAATAGGTCTCATCGCATTCTTGAAAAGAGAATGACCAAGAGTTAGTAAGATAAGAAAGGAAATCACCAGTAGAGCGGGCCGGAAACGATACTGGCGATCTGAAAGTAGATTATGGGAAGACAAACGTTTAGGAAATTTTGAATTAAAAATATAATACGAAAACCGAAAACCGTAAACATACAAGATATGAGAGTAATTCGACGATAGTTAAAGGGTTGACAGCGGCCTCCTTTCTTTGGGACAGGGTGAAACAGAACACATTCCAACAAGAAGAGAAGTTGTTAGAGTAGAGATAGACGAAGAGTTTGCCTAGGCAGGGAGTCAGCACAGAAGAACAGTTTTTGAGCACAACAGGAGGAACATTGCACGCCTTTTTAGTATTAAGCCCAGAGAGAGCAACAAGTATTTTTGTATAAGAGATTAAGACATTAGGCATAATTAAGAGAGAAGGAGTAATAGTAACTGAATCATCCAAGGTAGTTTTTTTTTGTTTTTTTTTTGTATTTAAGTGAAGAGATCATCTTTGACAGAGGAAGAAGTGACGGTACAGTATTGTCTTCGGAGTGGAAACGTGTTGAGAAAGACAAAGAAGAAGAGGTTTTTGGCTAGTAACAAGAAATATTGGGAAAAGCTAGAGGAACAAATTTTGATACATTTTTTGTATTGATGAAAGATTAAATGACAAGTCGAAGAACATAAGTGGTTATATCCCGGGCAGAAACTTAAACTTATGAGTTTCTTGAGTTTGAAGTTGGTGGGACCGTTTGAATGCTTTCTCCTTATTGTGGAAAGCAGTAGAGCAAGCATGAGTAAACCAAGATTTGTTTTGCAATAAACTGAGAGAATGAAAATGGAATATTTGCCTCCAATACCTAGATGATTGCTTCAGTAATGCGTTCAGCACACTCCAAGGGTTCCCATCCATGGAAGCAAAAATCAATGCATGGGAAGCCAAAGAAGTACTGCCGAAGAGCCTCCCAGTCGGTAGTGCCAAAATGCCACAAGCGCAGTCGGCTGGGTGTTGAACTAACTATTTTAGGTCATTTAGGATAGAAAATATGTAAGTTTGTTCATCAAGTTGGTCAGTGAAATAAGAGGAGAGCCAATGCTGGTTGTAACATTGAAATCTAATATCAAGACTTCAGAGAAGGGAGAGGTTGATAGGATGTGTTCTACATTAGAATTCAGACACTCGAAGCATTTGGGGAAGTCAGTAGAGCTAGGGAAGATAGACATCATAGAAATATTCAGCTATAGAGTGACAGGAAAGTTTGAGCCAGAGAGTTGAGAATTCATAAGAGTCTCCTTTTCTCTCTTTCCCTGGCTTGTATTGATTCGGCCTCATTCAGCCAACTGTTTCAAGACGTTTATCCCCATCCAGGTGTCGATTTCTTCCTGGCGAGCAATAGCGAGCCAGCATTGTATGGAGAAATCCGGCTTCGCCGGAGAAATTTTTCTATCAAAAAATGTACACATTTAGCTTGCTGTCAAAACAAAAATATATATATGCTGACTCGCTACAGCTCGCTAGGAAAATATTAACACCTGGATGGGGGTAGACGTCTTAAAACAGTAGGCTGAATGGAGCCGAATGGAAAAAAAAACAAAGAGAGAGAGGGAGAGAAAGATAAAAAAAGCGAAGTGGCTCCCTAATGGGGTCGTTAGGGGAAGGTCAGGTGATTGTGGAGGCAATAATACTTCCATCATTCCCCATGGAGATTGGTTTGAGAGTCCCCCTTTTTTTCTTTTTTTGGTGTATTGGAAAGAAATGTGTTGTGTTTTTTAAGTGTAATGGTAAGAAGATGAGGTATTGTGAGAGCTAGCTGGATTACTGTCTGTGTAGGTGAGACACACATATAATAGTATATGATTAGTGAAGACTGGGCAAGGAGTAAAAATCTCTGATTAATCAAAACAAGGTATGATGTAGTCAAAGCTAACATTTGTATTATATACCTCGAGTCTAAATAAACATAGATGAAGCCAGATATAAATAACTTTCTTTGTTTCTTTTCTCTAAAACAGAGAAAAGAAAAACCCACCCCATTTTTATAACACGAACCATAAATCAACCATGTTAATCTGTACATGGCATAACATTTATGGATTGCTTAAGGGGGTACTACTCACTTTTTCCGGACCGCCCTTCTCCCTCATTTGTAGCATATTAGTTTTGAGGTTTTAAGACTTTCGTTCCGTTAGTTTGGTGATTTTGAGACCTTTCGCCTCATTTTTTCATCAATATTAAGACCATTTGTGCCCTTTTGGTGTCGATTTTTCCTGGCGAGCGATAGCGAGCCTCTAATTTTTAGAAAGAACCAGCCTTTGGCCGGGACATTTTTCTATCGAAAAATGTACAAATTTATCTTGAAAGGGGTGTCTTTCTGAGCTTGATGAATATCTAGGGAGGAAACTAAAACATATATTAATAAATACAGTATATACTGTATACTGTATACTGTATACAGTATACTATATACTGTATACTGTATACAGTATACTATATACTGTATACTATATACTGTATACTGTATACAGTATACTATATACTGTATACTATATACTGTATACTGTATACAGTATACTATATACTGTATACTATATACTGTATACTGTATACTATATACTGTATACTGTATACAGTATACTATATACTGTATACTGTATACAGTATATACTGTATACTGTATACAGTATATACTGTATACTGTATACAGTATACTGTATACTGTATACTGTATACATTATACTGTATACTATATACTGTATACTGTATACTATATACTGTATACTGTATACAGTATACTATATACTGTATACTGTATACAGTATATACTGTATACTGTATACAGTATATACTGTATACTGTATACAGTATACAGTATACTGTATACTGTATACTGTATACATTATACTGTATACTATATACTGTATACTGTATACTGTATATATTGTATACTGTATACTGTATACTGTATAGACCAAAAACCAAACACTACCCCTTACTGTTTTTTATAGCGAGGCCTCCGTGTTATTAAGTCGGTAAACGCCTCGGCGTAAAATAATGACTTCATCCTCCAGGTGAAGATTAAAAGTAAACAAGGCGGACAAAAATATAGCGTGGACAAAAACCTTGCCTCTCCGTGAAGTGCTTAATTAAGGGGGTTCACCTGCTTGTTTTCTCTTTCTCTCCTTCTCTCTCTGACTTGTATCCGTTCGGCCCCATTCAGCCAACTGTTTTAAGACTTTTATCCCCATCCAGGTGTCGATTTCTTCCTGGCGAGCTATAGCGAGCCACCTTTGTATGGAGAAATCCGGCATTGCCGGAGAAATTTTTCTATCGAAAAATATACAAATTTAGCTAGCTGTCAAAACAAATGTATATATATATATATGCTGGCTCGCTACCGCTCGCCAGGAAAATATTGATATCTGGATGGGGTAAGCATCTTAAAACAGCAGGCTGAATGGATAAAAGCCAAAGAGAGAGAGAGAGAAAACAAAAATCGAGCTGGGCCCCTTTAACCCGTTTCGTACCGGCGACATCTTTCATTTTATTTGATTCTAGCTATATGTAGACGATTTTGTGCAGCTTATGACGGATCTGTGGTAGTTAAAAGGGTTGTTGTTGTTGTTGTTGTTGTTCCCCAAGCAGCCTGGCCGAACAGCCCCAAGGCCCCAGGCAAGGCCAAGGCCATAACCGAGCGCCCCTACAGAACTCTCCCTGCCGACCACAATAAAGCCTGGGTGACCGAAGCCACTCCATGGCGGGGAGCTGAGGAGAGCGCGGAAACGCCCGGGAAACCAAAGCCTCACCCAGGGCCCTGTGCCCCTCAGCAATTATGAAGAGAAAGTTGAGGGGCAAAGGAAAAATGTGATGCTTTGGCTTCCAATCTTGGTAGATTGGGAGGTCAATCGACGGAAGAGACGCCGTCACTTGAGATCTAGAAAATATATAAGTAAAAGGAACAGTCAGAGTAAGCTATGGGTATGGCAGAGATCGCTCAGTTCTCACTCTGTTGATTGAGGTAGTTCGAAGCCTTATAATTATTGCTAGAGACACTTGCTAAACTGAATACAATCGATTAGTAGTAGCCAGAACTAACCTAAAAAGACGTTGCCGGTAAAGAAGGGGTTAACGTGTCATAACCATAATATTTCTGAAATGATTGCATGTTGGGTGGATGGGACTCGTTAGCCTTGGTAGGCAACTCATCTAGGGGAGACAATCTTATACAAATCCGGGTGGATGGGACTCGTCAGCCTTGGTTGGCAACCTGTCTAGGGGAGTAAACCTGATACAAATCCGTACTGCTTACCTAAGGGTAAGGCAGGTTAGTGGATGGATTAGCCGAACACCACTGTAGAAAAATAGTGCTAACAAGATACACAGAGGGCCTCGGAGTCGGACGGATCCTAAATTGAGTGGTCAATCCTGTAAGTCCTTCACTAAACTGGCTCGGGTTGTCCCTCTCACAGGGAATAGGTCCGCTTGGGGGCATTCTGTGTATGGCCACCCTCGTAAGGGGAGTAAGGCGTCCGGCAATAGATAGATAGATAGATTGCATGTCGTAAGCATCTGCCACTGTGAAATATTTGTAAATGGCTTACGTAAAATATTTCATTTCATTTCAGATGATGACATAATTATTATTCTATCTTGAATAACATGTGGCAATTTTATTCAGACAATTAAGGGTCAAGAATAATTAACCTGATAGTTCAAAATTTAACTTTATATATTAAGTTATATGAGCCAGAATGAAATTAAGAGATGAATCACTGTGCTGCAAGTGGTAATAACCTAAATGCTTCATACTTTAGTAAAGTAGCCTATTGGTACAGTATATGATAGGGTCATAATATTATGTTTCTTAACAAACTAAATTATATATTAGCGATTTACACCAAAGACGCTCTTTAACCCCTACATCCCAGGGAACGTCCCAAATGTTTTGCTTATCCCGCTGAAAGCACAGATCTGGCGAGACATTTGGTTTTACCTAGTGGATGCACAGGGTACTACAGTCCATGCTATATAGGTAGACCAGAGAACTTGACCCCTAAACTCTGTAACTCAAAATGGGCTAGAGCAAATGGGCTGTCAATTGACCACTTGTGAGTTTCGTTCTATAAGGAGGTTGGAGCTGTGGACATATATATTTAGCAGAATTACCAGCTAAAATGCGGTTGTAGTATATTCATAAATACATAAAACCAGCTTGAACATACTGTCTATCCATCATAAACCTACATTATTATTGTATTTTTATTTACTATCAATTTCTACAGCTCCAACTTCCTTGTAGACTGAAACTCACAAGTGGTCAATTGCCTCACAGAATCCCTGGCAGACCCTTCCAAAATTGAAAAAGTCTTAGCTTGATTACTCTAGTCGTTTATGAGTCATAGACGTTAATGATCAAGAGTTTTTATAACGATGGACTATAGCACTTGTTCCATACACAATCAGTCGATTGTCAGTATATGTGTTCAACTATACGGACGACGAGGGAAGTATATAATAAATCATATACAAATATTCATAAGCTTAAACAATGTTTAAACAATGGCTTTGCAAATAAGGATATCGAGAGTCACTGAGAAAATATTTTGACAGATGAGACAACAATGTAGGTTATTCTAACCACCCAGACTCCACCGCCAAAAAATGTATCAATAGATCCTTCTTCTCAACGGCCTATAATGAAGACGAAAATCTTATGCAATAGATCATCAAAAGGAATATCCAACCTACTGAAGCTAACGCCAAAATCAGCCTAATTATTTACCGTGCTATCAGAACAAGAAGACCTCTAATCTCCTAGGGAAGAATAATACCAGGCAGAGCGAAAATTATCTTCAAAGATTTCGTGTCATCTATAGGTAAACTTGTAAATTTGAGGACTGTGCAGTGTGCATCCCAACCTTTTACATATATTGACATGGTAACCATACAGTTATCACATAGTTTATCTTACCAATTATCTTCAGGAGCCCCTAATATAAAAAACACCACAGAGACGCACACCATGCGACCTTGAAGAGAGGTATCTTTGATGAGAACACAGAAATCCTAGCAATTATTCATGATCAAAGAAGATTGTTATATCCTTGAAGCTCTACTCATAAAAGAGTTATCCCCCAATTTAATTATACAAACCGAAGATCTACAAGCCCTTCCCAGCATGAAAAGAACCTACCTTAATGAAGCAGGGAGGGCTACTGATGACCTCGCAGCGGCCAGCCAATGAGAGAACAACATAAACCAACTCACGGCTAGCTAATCAGAAGCCTCAAAACTAGATCACCTTCCAGGTATATGGTATATAAGCTCTCTACCTTATAACAATTTTTCACAGTGGTACTTGGTACAGCTAAGGTCTCTCCTGACAGGCATATAGCCCCCTTCTTCAAGACCTTCAAGCTGCTCAAGAAAGAAGATAAGAAGACAGAAGATGAACGTGTGGAGGACCTACCATCCCCTGCCCTTGTAGCCGACCAATCAGCTCGCTGATCCTGCCCCTCTCCACCAATCAGCTTCCAGAGAACCAGCCTTCAAATCTCATCATCATTTCATCTCTCTCCATACCATCACTTTTCTATATTCTTCTCTTCCCTCAATAAAGCTCCATTCCTTACCCTGTTTTTTATATATTAAATGTGTGTACCCGTTTCTGCCCAGTAGAAACCCACATGTAGTATGACGCCGAACCCCGAGGGCATTGCCACGAGGGGGTGGGGGGTGGGGGGGGGAGGGATTCGCCCCTGGTTATAGGAGGCAAATGGGTAGGGTTTAAACTCCAAGTAGGTTAAGGGCCCTGTGACATAGGCTTGCCTACAGTCCAAGGGCATAGGTAGGAATTAGAGTTTTTTCGGGGGACACTCCATAGGGGTGCCCCTGAGTACAGCTTAGCTTTAAAATTTCATTTATCTTCCTCCCCCATCTCCCCATTTTTAAAAGTTCCTCTTATTAAATTAGCTATAATGCTTCAGTATGGCACTGTATACATGTAAAATTTAAATGTAACTCTCCTCCCCCTGATGATCCTGGCTCACACATTTTCAGTATTACCCAGACTCATATTGTAAAAGTCTTCAAAAATCCCAACAATACCCTCAAAATTCGCCTTGCCTCTCAAAAAGACCTTGATACTTACTTAAGCCCTGATAAAGTAAAACAAAAATTAAAAATGCAGGGTATGAACTAGTAGTCTCTCCCGAACTAAAAGCTGCTTGCACTGTTAAAATCACTCACTCTGATAAACACATCTTCAACAGGGATGAGGAAGAAATTGCCAATGAAATCTCACAAAGGAACAAAATCAATTTTGTGATGTCTCAAAGACCCCCCAAAAAAGACCCCCAAAGACCCCCCCCAAAAAAAAAAAAAAAAAAAAAAAAATTGCTGTGCCTCCCCTCAAGAAGCCGGCAGACTCCTCAAGTCAGGTCTCAAGGCCTTCCATGTTATCATGCCACCTGAGCTCCTCTCTCCTGAGACATGGGTAAACCTTCAACAGTGTTTTAAGTGCTATCAGTATGGGCACATATCATCTTCCTGCAACAACGAGCAAGTATGCTCATGCTGTGGTGACACTGACCACTCTTGCACAACTTGCTCCTCATGCTCCCTCAAATGTAATAATTGTAACGGTACCCACATTGCCATAAGTTCCGAATGCCCCTTCCGCCTCAATGTTCTCAAACAAACTCGTAAAAATTCAAAGACCTCCCCAACTGTCCAACATCCTCCAACAACCCTCGCCCTCTCTTCTCATCCCATCCAGTCACCAACATATCATATGCCTCAGCTGCTACCCCATCACTCCCCCATCAATCCCCACCCATGCCTTCCTCCTCCTCCACCAGCTCCAACCCCCCAAGCCCTTTCTTCAATCGTGAAATTTTTGCCCAAACATAAGTGCTGGTAAATGTAGCTCTTCACTTAACAGACCACCAAGTTACCCCAAAATTCAATAAACTCTTGAATGACGGCCTCACTGCTCATAATCTCACTGCCATCTCTATTCCTGAATCCTGGTATCAATTCAGCAAAGCAAAGTCCTCCAAAACTCCCACCCCTACATACAACTCTACAGCCATCTCCTCCCCCACCTTAGCCACCCCCTCTACCAACACCTCCACATCCACCCCCAACTCCAAAACTAATACTCCTCCTAACTCTTAAGAAACCACAACCCAAGAGACTCCTGCCCAGAACCCCTCCCTCCCCAATGATAACACGCCCATCCATACTCCTGACCCCTACCCTATCCCACCACTATCCATGCCTCCCCCAACTACCCCCTCTACCTCTACCCCTATCCCAAAGATCTTCCTGACCTCAATACCCTCCATTTCTTTCATGCCTCCCCCACCCCCTCCTACACCAAAAATACTCACCATTCCTCATCAATCTCCCAATCTCATTCCTCCCCAATATCCTCTAAAAAGAAAACCGAGCAGCCCAGCTGATTTACCCTCCCCTGACTCAAATTGTTCTTGGTCAAAATCTCGCCAAATAATAACCCCAAGGAAGAATGCTAACTCTAGCTCCAAATCCCTAACATTTGGAGGAGGCGGCTCCCTTTTATCCTCTCCCTCTCGCCCACGAACAAATTACGCGATCACCGATCCGTCACTGATCAAAACACTCCCACCCCTACATATTACCCTACAGCCATCTCTTCCCCCACACTAAATTTGTCACCATTCTTTTACTCACCC